>CAJNDT010006191.1:488469-723469 GCA_905221615.1 Symbiodinium sp. CCMP2592 | reverse complement strand
ATTTTAACGGGCTTTCGGGTTTAGAGCTGAGGGTTTAGGGTTCAGAGAACCTCATAGCAAGCTATCAGTAAGGGAAACATCCCCGTAAACCACCACCCCGCGTCCAAACAAACTCTTTCCGGCCGAGGCAACCCCAAGACCTAGACCATAACCCTCAACCGTTCATGCACTTGGTGCGAGTGTCGGCGGGTTGGCTGACCATAAGGTTGCAGGGGCGAGTCCTGGCCAGGTAGACAGAGGAAAGCTTGAATCCCCAAACCTATCCGAACTTATCATGGGCTTTAGGGTTCAAGCTGTTTAAGGTGAGCAGTGTGATTATGCAGGGAGTTTAGGGTTCAGGGATTCATGTAAGGTGCTGCAATAATGTACTTTTGCAGGGCTCCCCAAAAACTTCCAATACTGTAGACACTCTGTAGCTACTAATTAGGGGCTTAAGCTTCGTGTTAAAATTACCCCTGAACCCGTAAACCCAAAAACTCCTAAACCCTGAAACTTTAAGTCTTAAATCCCTAATACCCTAAACTCCGAGACCTGAAACCGAATTATGACTCGTGGCGGGCTTGTAGCTTCGACAAGCTTCCCTTCTGCATCATGGCTGGGATAGGATTAACAGTCTACATTTTTATTCCTTATCGTGTTTAAGTACCCACCCTAAACCCTAAACCCTGAACCTTTCACCGGCTGAAAGAGGGGCAGTGGGCCTGCAGAAGCGACGCCACACCCCGATGATCCTGCGCTGCGGTCTCATCTGCGCAATGACCGGCCGATTTTTGACCGTTCATTACGGGAAAGCTGTTTCCAGGTTTTCTGGAGATCAGCGTCAAACACCTGTGGTTCCGGAGCTTGTTGAAGGTAATCGTGAATCGGTTGCACACTCGCCGCAGTCAGAACCTGAAACAACAGTGGTGCCACATCTGTGGCCTGTGTCATATCCAGTCTGCGACATACACCCATCCGCGAATCAAGGAAGCCCAGAGCCCGCAAAGCAAAAACCTTCTTTCGTCTCTGCGGCATCAACTCACGCCGTGTGGCCCGTGCCAGCTGTTGTATTGCAGACGTGAAAGAGTGCACAACCTGTCGGAGAGCAACTGGGCGCGAGTAGGTAGACGGCGCCGCCATGGTTTGCTCACCAGCCTCAGAAGAGTCTGGTGGGCAAATCTTAGACCACACCACGAAGTCAATCAGAAGTTCAATGTAGGCTGTACCTGGTGGCGTCCGCGTCCTATGAACTTGCGTAGACCAACTTCTGGTGCGCAGCCACCCCCACAACGGCAAAGTGAACCAGGGCGGCCACGAGGAGCACAGTAACCAGGCACGTTGAGCGCTCGGCAAACCCAAGGTCACAAAAGGCCCAGTGTCCTGCTGCTGCCACTTTTGCAGTGGCGGTGTCGTCACACAGGAAGAGTCGGAGTCGTCGGGCAAAGGCACCGCCCGCGTCTCTGGCAGCAGCTGCAAAAGCCGGCTTTCTTCCTGTGACAGGCACAACAGATAACGCCAAAAGGTCCATAGCAAGTCACGTTGTTGCTGCAGACTCTCATGGCCACATGCAGTGATATCAGTGACCACCCGAAACTCCTTCGCAAGCGCAGCTTTTGCAGCTGCGTCAGCAACTGCATTTCCGGCGGCGAGCCACTGTGGCATGCCCCACAACTCATCCAAGCACTGATGGGAAGCAACTTTGCTGACACGAATGTCGGGTGTGGCGACCTCTTGCAGCCACTCATCCAAATCCGGCCAAGGGCCAGCCTCTCCGGAGCAAGCTTTATTCCACGCAGTGATGGCAACCTCGCTGTCAGAGAAGATTTCCGCTGTGACCCCAGGCAAGGCACGCACAAAACGAGCAGCCATGATGATGGCACAGATCTCAGCGCGGTTAATTGTTTGCTCACCAGGCACAAACCCTTGCGACAGCACATGAAATTGTTCAGGCAGCTTGCCATGCTGTCGCCACTGCTGCAAGGCTTCGGGGATCTCAATGTCATCTGTAGTGGTGTCCAGTACAACAGCAAAAGTAGCCCGTCGGAAAGGCGCCGACTCCGGATACAGGCAAGATCCATCTGTGAACAACCGCAAAAAGCCGCGGGGACCAGGTAGGTCACAGCCCTTCAGCGGAGCAGGTGTAGCTGGCAATTGCCGGGTCTGGAAAACAAGTCGCAACATTTCTGTCCCCTCCGGCAAAACAGCAAAAGGACCATGCAACCAATGGCGCCACTCCTCATTGACAAGTTGGACAGTAGATTGCCAATCCGCCCGTATATGCGCCAAACGGGGGCAGGACAAGAACTTGTGCTCCTTTGTCTGCCGTTGCCCACAAAGCGGGCAGCTGTCAGCCACATCTATCTGCCAGAGGCACTTGGATGCGGCCGAGGAGAAGGCTCCAGTGATGTGGCGGGCGACAACATGTTGCTCATTACGAGTCAGCTTGCTGAACAACGAGGAAGTCAACGGCAGATAAGCAGGCGGGGCCTGCGCAAGGCCGTTCCGGTGCTGTGTCTGGGCTTGGACATGATATGCCCAAGCAGCCTGCACAAGGTCATACAGCTCAGATCTGCGGCAACAAGTGATATCCACCCAATGATTGTTAGGACCTTTAAGAAGACCATCTGGTGACATTGTGAGCCCGACACGCACAAGTGACTCACCAAGCGCTGCAGCAGGGCCATGGATCACACGCCCAGGCGGAGCAGCAGTGGCAGTATGCAGCACTGACACCGCAGTGTCCAAGTCAGATTGGAAAGCGCGCCGCAGTGCGCAAAGTTGTCGCAACAAGCAGTAGACCTGCGGGTCCTGAGCATTAGTGGTGAAGGTCGAGAGTGCCAGGTAGGGACTAAGAACCTTGTGCTGCCCGACAATGGCCCTGGCAGCCCGGCCACGCAACAACTGAAAGTCAGCTTTGGTGTGCCCATAGCTTTCACAATCATACAAGCAGGACGGCCAAATGCTGCGCTGCAGCAAGGAGGCCTTTTCAGCAACGGATCGAGGCAACTGGCGGAGCTGGTCAATTCGCTGCAGTCCGGCTGTAAACCTGTGCTTGCGAATGCCAGCATGTGCTGCACGGTCAAACTTGTAGGCCACGCCGAGATCTTTGGTCTCAGTGACAAGCTGGACCTCAAAATCCGGAAAAAGGCTCTGCTTGTGCTGTTTCCACCACACTCTACCGGACCGCACCGTGGCCCAGACGTATGACTTCTTCCCATCAACAGGCAGTGCTAAGGCACGCAAGTAAGCCAATGACAAAGGAACCGCCTCCTGGAGGTCAGCAGTTTTTGCACTCGTCCAACTCCAGTTGTCGACATATGTCTCAAAGGTGACCCCGGTGCGCTCCACTGCTTTGTAACCCCAGTAGCAAATGGCGGCCATGGCCACTACACTCATGGGATCGCCCTCTGGGGCGCCATTGCAACACACTAGCGGTCCGGAAATGCTGCCAGCAAAGGAAGTGTGCCGGGTATGGGCACGAAGGCATGCGATCCAAAACCGGAGCAGAGGCTCCGGGACACCAAGATACAGCAGCATGACAGCCAGAGGGGCCCACGGTATCTGGTTGAAGGCCTTAATCAGGTCAACAGAGCAGCCATGCAAAGCCTGCTGGCCAATCAGGGACCGCTCCACACGGTGCTGCAAGCGGTAGCTCACATCGCGACAAGCGACACCTGGCATGGATCCTGCGACTGCCTCCGGGAAAAACTTCCGCCACTCAGGCAAGATTTGACGCGCAAGTACCGAGCTCCAAACACGATATAAAGTCGAGAAGACAGTGATTGGCCGTCCCTGTCCCATGCTGTCCGGTGCCGGGACTTTGGCGAGTACACAGACCCGACTACGCAGTATATGGGCAGGGAGCCCACATGTGACAGCTTGGTGGAAAATGTGAGCCAAAACCGTAACGGCCTCCTCGGACAAAAGCTTCAGGTCAGTACTGCTCCACCCGCAGATGCCGGTTGAAGTGGCGGCTTTCATGCGCTTGATTGCTTTTTGCCAGAGATCCGGGGCAAAAGAACGGATCGGCAATTGCACGGCACAATCGTGAGTAGAAATGAACTCCGTGAAAGTCGGCCAATCATGCAGGGAACAGGAAGAGGAACCTTTGTCACGAGCCCAGATGGGGCTCCAGAAGGTCTCAAAAGCATCATGCAGCTCCTCTGGAGTGCAGGCAACCATTTCCTGCTGAAGTTGACCTTTCAAGGGAAGTGAGGAGCCCTCAACGCGTATCCGCCCATCAGGAGCGTAGCTCAAAGTACACGGCACAGAGGCAAGGCAAGCAGAGGCGGGAACCCTAAAAGGGCGTTTGGGTTCATGCACAAACAAGTATTGATGGTCCCGCGCCGTTGGCGCAAGCTCAACCTCCTCAGCCACAACATGCGGCACCTCCGTGAAAGGAGGGTTTGCTTCTGGGCGGAGGGCACGATAGGCAGCACGGCTGTGGCCGTCAGTGGCATCCAGCTGTTGCTGGTACTGAAAGTTATCCTTGCGGACTTTTGCCTGCTGGCGCACCAGGCCATCACAATCATGCTGCAAGTACTGTTCCAGCAGATACAACCAGTCAGGCTCAGGCAGGTCCACGGGGACGTGATTGAAACAAGCAATCTGCAGCACCCACTGTGGGAAGGCAGGCGGATAACCTTTGGCACGCAAAACCGCCCGCCACTCATTGCGAAGTTGACCGCGTAGTGCGGCGGCGCCGTCAGCCGGCAGAGTGGAGAGCCGACGAAGGCCGGCACGCAAAGTCCTGACACGGCGAACCTGACGAACCTTCATTCTGCCGAGAACCGATGTAACCTCCACATCCGGGGTATACCCTCCAGCGCGGTCAGGGCGGGCAAGCACAGGCAGCTCGCGCTGAATGGTCTGGCGGTGTACACACCGACCGCGGTAGGCTTTGGGCAGGCCAGTGTGAGGCGCGCGCGTGGGATCACGCTCGTGCTGTCGCTCAAGTGCAAGTTGCGCAGCATTCTCAGCCGCAGAAGAAAAAGCAAGGAGGGCATCATCCACCTTTTGCGCGGAATCACAATCGAGTGCTTGGGCAGTCAACTTAGCAATCGCCGGACGGAAAGCTTCTGCAAAAGCAGTCTTATCAAGGCCAAGCTCAGCCCATGGACGGGGCAGCTTCCAGACGGAGCGACATGGGCGTTGGGAGCACAAGCTCAACCGGAAACACAAAGGGTCGTGGGCGTCGAAAAGCTGTAGATCCGTGAGGACCCACGCCCGCTGGAACAGGGGCACAATCGCCGGATGCAGAAGTGCGGTGTCATGCCGTGTGGAGCCCTTACAGGTCGGGGGCAAGCATTCGCCATGCATGTTCTGATGCAGTTGGAAAACCTCTTGATAGCCGAGAGCGGCAAGGGAGGCTCCAGCTGGCAGGTCGAAAGGTGGCATGTTGAAATCACCTGCAATTATAGCGGGCACAGCGTTCTGTGTCACACGGTCAGCAGCCAGAGCAAGCAAGTCCTGATTTCGTTGCCTCGCGTCCAAGTGGGATAGAGGATACCCATAGAAGGTTATGATCCGTATCTCCAGGGCCCCTAAGCGGACAAAAGACTCTGAGAGCCGACAGGTCTCCAGAGCAGAGCTCGGCAGCGCAGGCCGTGACGCCCTGCTGGGCAGTCGTGACGCCAAGGCAACCCCGGCCGCCAAACCGCGGAGCGAAGTGTGCACACTATCCTCCCGTGTATGACAAGGGACAGGGGCACCCCAATGAACCTTAAAACCATGACGGCGTAAGGCACGCTGAGTAAGGCTCTGCACCTGAGCCACAGCAGACGTCTCCGACAAGGCCAGCACATCTGCACCTGTTTGTAGGAAAAGCGGGACCTTGTGCAGCACACTAGTGGGATTCACCACTGCAAAGACACATGTGGAAGCACTATCTTCAGGCGAGGAGGGGGCAGCGGTGGCCTCACACTCCGGTAGCCCATCAGGAGGGCCAGCAACAGCCGCATGGCTTGGGCGGAAAAATCGATCAAGATCAAGCTGCTGTAGCGGGCCAGGGTGAAGCGCTTCCCCAACCCGGCAGCCGCAATACAGGCGAGGGCGCCAGATCACAGGTATGAGACACTGAAGAAGGAACCTGGGCGGCCAAGAAAGGCCGAGGAACACAGTTGGCAGGTGAATTGTACAACAAGAAAGCCGGTGGCTGTTGCACGGACAAGCATGCATTGGCGCAAAAGTCAGAAAACAGGGCACCCGTGGGCGGTGTACAAGATCCACAGTGAGCCCAGGAACAGTAGGAACGAAAGCCAAGCAGTTTTCCCCAACCGCACAGGCAAGATCATGATTGGCAACAGCAGGAGTCTGCAGCACCGTAAACAACTGAAAAGGCGGGCGCAAAAACTGCTCAGCGCTTTGCTGGAGCAGCGGCACCATGCGTGCAACACCGCTACTGGGACATTGCACAAAATCCCAAAAGAGGCCACGCAGTAGCAATGCACTGTGGGCCCAAACCCCTTTGCATGGGCCTGGTTGTCAAAGCTCATCCTCAGGCAGCTTGCGTGCCTTTCGCGGTTCGGCATTCGACAACAACAAAGCCTTCAACTCTGCCATACCAGCCGTCATCTGCTGCTCATGGTGTTTCTGGGCGGCGGCATAACTGTCCATCTGAGACTGGATTTGCTGCTGAAGTCCCGCTCCCAAGCCTTGAACCTCATTGCGGACGGCCGCGATGTCCTGGTGAACCTGCTGTTTGTCAATGGCCCGTTCACGGGAGGCAGCAGCCTGCTCCGCCCGCAGCTCCTGCAGTCCAGTTTCAAGGGATGCCAGGCGGCTCTCCTGGTCCTGCAACCGATTTTGGAGCAACGTTGTAGCAGTAGTCGCGGCACTGGTGGTCGCCGGCAGCGAGGCCGTTGGCATCTCGGCAGCAGCATTTGGCTTGCTGGCGCGGTAGGCGCTCCATGGATCACTATGCAACCAGGGATCGCTGGTCTCTGCCCTAGCAGCAGACTTCGAAGCAGGCGGGACAGGTCCGCCGGCCTGCAGAACCGGTGGCTGCGACTCACGACTTTTGACCGGGGCAACAAGTACAGGTGTCTGGTTGAAAGTCAAGGTCTCAGAAGGAGGAGCGGCGGAAGCCCCAACAAGCCAGAACTGTGGGCCCAGGGTTTTCAGTACCCGCAACGGCCAGCCGATCTTCTTTGCCCAAAGGAGAACCGCTTCGGTGGTGGCCCCAGGCGGTAACGGGCCTAACTTGTACAGAGCTCGCACATCAAAGGATTCTGGGACAGTGTCCCCAGGTCGAAGTTGGCGGAAAATCCGGGCGAAATCCTTAGTGGGAACCCGCACGCCACATCTGCCCTTGCTCCGTACCAAACCATGCTGCTCTGGGAGCAGAGTTGCCTGGCGCTCAATCTCGCCACGGGAGGCAGACAGCCAAATGACAGACCAACCCTCAAGCACAGTGCGATTCCAGCCTTTGGGCAGCAAGTACACCTTGTTGAAACCGCTCAGCTTGAGCAGTGGTGGCAGGAGGGATTCCTGGACCTTGGCCTGAAAAAGGAAGGTATCACAGTGAGCTGGCTGACTAGGGCGGCCCGCAGCTCGAAAGATTCGGCCCCATGGGTGCGTGAAAGGCGCTGTCTGGCCTTTTGCACGAAATGCCTGCACAACCGTGCGTACAGGGGCACGGACAGCCTCTTGCCAAGCAGCTTCTGTCGGGCACTCGTCGCGATGCATGCTGAAAGTGCAACACACCGTACCTGGCAGCTCAACCTGGCCACCATGCTCCACAAATGGTGTGACGGCAGTTTCACCCACATTGTGGTAACACACGGCAAGAAGATGCTTGCAGCCAGTGGCACGGTGCACGACTGGTGCACTGGCCTTGCCGCTACAGGTATCAGGATCAGGACACTGATGCCCCGGTATCACGACACAAAGCGCATCCGCACTAATGTTGGCAAGCAGGGCCAAGTCCTGAGGATTGGCCTGACTAGGCTCCATCATGATGACCCCTGAAGCGTCTGGACCAATGGACTCAAGCACAGGCACTGGCTGATCATCAATGCCACACCAGGTGCCCTCAATCAGACAGAAATCCTGTGCGACAACCGGGCTGGCCTGAGCAAGCTTGCGCCGCCGCACGGCCTTCTGGATGCGCTGGGCCGCGCGTTCAGTGCGATTATCGCCTACCGGCCACTGCTGACCGTGAGCCTTTGCATGAGAACTCAACTGCTGCCACTGCGCACTGGATCCAGTGAGGGCCATGGCAGCAAGGCAAGTGGTAGCGCCAACAGCCTGAAGCAAATTTTCGACAGCAACTGTGGCCTGGGCCAGAGGCACACCTCTCTCGAGAAGAAGAGTGGCCATTTTGGTCTTGGCAAGCTGCTGATTTTCATCCTTCACACCGCCGCCCCTGGTTTCAGGAAAGATCGACAGGACTGGACTTTGCGTGGCCGACTGAGTATGGAATGCGGCAACTGCTCGCAGATCAGCAAGAGTATCATGATACGGCAGTCGCCGTGGTCCTGAAAAGACCTGAGCATTGGGCCAGCACCCAACTGCAACACACGCCTGATGCCACATGCGCTCCAAGCACTCAGGGGTAAGATCCGCTGACAAGGAGAGCGATCTCAGGTTACGCGTCTGCACCTGGACAAGGAAAGGGCCGATGCGATCCGAGTCGGTCGCTGGCAGCAGCTGGGCCAGGAAAAGCAAGTCCCGCAGGAAGACCCGAACAGTACTTTCCGATGCAGCAGGGCCCTCATCAAAAGGCGCAGCAAGCAAGTAGAAAGCCGCGGTGCCACACACAGGGGCAGGCACCGGCGAAAGTGTCCAGCCAATGCACTCAAGGAGATGGTAGGGGGCACGCAGAGCCCACTCAGTCTCATGCCCAGGGGCGATGCACAACAGCAGGCCGCGCTCATGATCCTGGACCTGACATGCAGCAATCTGCGCCTCAGTGAAGGCAGGAGCATGGTGGTATATGTGGTCTGCATCAGCTGCAACAAAGAACTGCTTTGGCAAAGCCAGTACATCGGTATACTTTTCACCAAAACAAGACAAGCAGGCTACAGCAGTTGAAGCCCCATCGCGGCATTTGTCGAAGACCCACTTAAGTTGGTGAAGGAAATCAGGGCAACCCGAGCAACACAGATACTGCCCCGTGGCAGCAAAAATCCGATGAGGTGTGGCAGTACCATGCAACTGATGTTTGCGCACATCCAGGGCAATGATTGGCAACGCCTCAACCTCAATGCGAAAGGTCTGGCTCGGGCCGACACCAGCAACCGGCTCCAGGCTCAAAGGTGCCGGGACTTCGAGGGCGCGCAAGGCCTCTTCAGCAGTTAGATGCGACGTGAATCGGATCACCTGCGCAGTCTCAAAAGCGCCGCAGTCCAGCCATTCACCAAGATGCAACTCATGAAAGACTTGGCCGTTACTCAAGAGCAAGCTTTCAATCTGCACTCGAAGCGACTCTCGGGACAGCGCAAGACCAACCCTATCCAAGCGAACCAACAGCCAACCCAGCCGAACCCGAACTAAAACCGAATTATTGGCATGAAGACGATTCAGCTGAGCATACTGCACCACACTAGCCGGCGATACTGTCGGGCATCCAGGGAAGCAACGGACGGCGTGTGCCAAAACAAGGGCAGCTTGCGGGACAGCCAGGGCGTTACCGAGTATCTGCATGCACACAGCATCGTCCTCAACAAAGAGCTGCTGGCGTTGAGCCCCGTGGCACGAAGCAATCTCTGGGGCTGAGAAGAACCTTATCTTATCATGAACCCTCAGCAGACTACACAATAAGCCTTTGCGCTCCAGCATGCCTGGTGGCAAATCATGTTGCTTGTGATACATCGCCATGAAAGTGCGAGCCTGCTGGCCCGGTGTACATGTCCTAAAACGCTGAACCGTTGCTGCATCGTGAGGCACTCCAGGCGGAAGGTACCATGGATCCATGTACTTGGACAATGTGTCGGCATCTAGCTCACAAGGCCGCAGCACAGCAGCAGGCAAGATGCGAAAGTAAGCATGCATGGCATAAAGGGATGGGCGCGGGTGAGGCACCCACATTTGGGTCTGCACCCTAAACCCTAAACCCTAAACCCTGAACCCTAAGCCCTAAACCCTAAACCCTGAACCCTAAGCCCTAAACCCTGAACCCTGAACCCTATAACCCTAATGTCACCCAACTATGACAAAGACCTCAAGGTCGGCCATGACCCGCTCTGTTTCAGTGACGGCTGGCCGGCTCTGAGGTTGAAGTTTGGGCTTTGGAGTTATCGTTTAGGGTTTCGGGATCTAGGGTTTATGGGGTTATCGTTTATTGTTTAGGGATCTAGGGTTTATAGGGTTTAGGATTTAGGGTTTAGGATTTAGGGTTTAGGGTTCAGGGTTGGGGTTTAGGGCGAAGGGTTGGGCTTTTTTTGTTAAGGGTCCCTTTTCGACTGCAGATTCGAAAGCCTCATTTCAGGCGAGCTCTGTAGGGCTCATTTTTTGGGTTTAGGGTTTAGGGCCGTGGGTTTAGGGCCCCTCAACCCGAAAATTGAAGCCCCATGCTCCACACAGGTTCTGAACACTAAAGTCTTTCCTAAACCCCAACACCCTAGAATACTCCTTGTGAAATACAATCAGGGCCCTATGGTACCCGTCAGCCCTCCCTTGCACCCTCGCATGTCTGATGTAGGAACCTGATTACGAAACCCTGGGCCTAGAACCCCAAATCTAGTAGGATTCATAGATATAGTCATATAAGGAACCCTAATAAGAGCCCAAGGTTTCCAAATCAGGTTCCTACATCAACCCCCCCCAAAACCGTTACAGTACCATTTAAAGGAACGCTTATACAACCCTTGTAAAGGTTCAAGGTTTCGTAATCAGGTTCCTACATTGCTATAGTACCCTTACAGTAACCCGTATAGTCGCTTTTAAAGGAACCCTACTTGGACAATCATGCGACTTAGTAAGTAAGGTTATAAATAAGGTAACTCTACTTATACTTATCTATAACCCCACGTAAGGTACCTATAACCTTACTTACTAAGTCCCAGGATCCTCCAAGTCATGCATGCCCTTCTCGGCCCCATCGTTGCCCTTCGCTCCTCACGCCCCGTGGCCGTGGACGCCGTGGAGGGCCGCGAGGACTCGCCAGGTTCGCACGCGGCCTTAGAGGCTGCTATAAGGGTTCCTTTAAGGGATCTATAAAGTCTATAGAGGTTTAGGGTTTAGCTTCCTTTTTGGGGTTCATATTCAGAATCCTATAACGTAAACCCAAAAACGAACTACTATGAGGCTTATGGGTAGACCATGGCCTTTGAGGCAGCAAGACACAAGAGTTTCTTAAAGGCTTCCTTGAAGGGTTGTATAAGGGAGTTCAGGAATAGTACCATCAAAGGGAGACCTACACTAGACCCAAGAGTAGCCTAGGAAAAAAAACGGTGCCCTTTTTGGTTTAAAGGGGCTTATACGGTAACCTGAACCCCAAAAAAGGGAATAAGGGCCTACTCTAGGTCCTAGCCTTTGCTGCAGCAAATGCGTTGACATACCGAGCAAGTTGAGGGCTTTCCTGAGCCCCAGTAGAATTGCTGGGATATCCCCCGAAACCCTATAGGCCCTATACTCTGCATCATACACCCCTAAATCCTGAATCCTATCCCCAACTAGGGCCGGTGGCCCTCTCCATCTGCATCCGATTCCAAACGCTAAACCCATGGGGGCCTCGGGGTCGAAGCTGCGCCCCTTTCACAATCCGAGGAACGACGTGTGAGTCCGGGTTTAGGGTTTAGAGTTCAGGGGTTTAAGGTTTAGAGTTTAGGGGTTTAGGGTTTAGAGTTTAGGGGTTTAGGGTTTAAGGGGTTTAGGGGTTTAGGGTTTAGGGTTCATGTGAGTCAACCAAACCTGAACCGCTTGCACCATGCCCTCAAGAGATGGTTTCGGAACGAAGCACCCGGAGCAGCTTCGGGCCTCCCACTTCAGCGACGCCCCAAGCCTCAAACCACTCGAGCCCCTAATTCCCTAGGGAGGCAAACGGCACGTGCTGCCGTGAACAGGTGTTGAACATCTACACCTGCACTGACGTCGTCAACAGAGTTCATCTCGAGCAGCGCCTTGATGTCAGCAGCCGACCCACGCGCTACGGCTTTGGGCGCCGGCGGCGCAGGAGCATCCTTCTTGCGCAGAATGTCTAGGCGCTCGAACACCTTGTCCATGTAGTCACTGAAGAGCAAACTCGCACGAGCTGCATTCGAGGATATGCGAAGATTCCACCTGTCCGGCTCCGTGCCGCAAGCCTTCTGTTGCAGATTGTGCAGGGGCAAGGCAAGACGAAAATGGCGCGTCTTGCGCTTTCCAGCCTTCTTTGCAGCCTGCTGATCGAGCCCATAATTCTCTTCCTGGTCTCCAGCGCACGTGTCGAAGTTCTCCCAAAAAGTTGAAGCAGCCTCCGGGCTCCACGAGTAGAACAACCAAGAATAGTTCAGGTCCGTTGTGAACTCAGAGAGCTTGTGAGCAGGGGTGTGCACGCGATGCAGGGACCAGAAAGACTCGGCCAAGTAACCGTGCAAGGTAGGCCCGGGGATTCGCGCGCACGCTTCGCACAGTTCAGCACTGCGGGTGAAACGTGGGTGCTCGTACATGACGAGCAGCCGTTCCCGTAGTCCTAGAGGATCCGCCTCCCCCAAGGCACGTATGAGCTCCTCCATGTGCACAGCCCCGCAGATGCCGATGAACGGGGCATCCACCAGAACCGTCGTTCGATCCTGTCTCAAGACTGCACGACTTACAGGGCAGGCTACACCAATCGGGACATGGTCCAAAGAGCACAAACAGACAACCGCACACAGTTATAGACGAACTCCATCCCTAAAACAGTAGGCCGCGGTCTACTGAGAGACAAGAGGCACGGGTCCTTCACTGTCACTTTGTCCCACACGGTGCGATCGGTGAGCTGCGTCACCAGACTTTGCGATCCCGCGGACTGCTCTGTTATCCAGTTCAGAAACACGGAGCCCTCCACCAGGAACGCAGCCGCACGTGAGAGGTTCTGTGGCTCGGACATGCGGCCGACCACACCGTCCACCGAGCCGGAAGTAAAGCCCATGCGCATCTCAGGCGGAGCTTGGAACCGAGGTCGCTTGGCCGCACCCTCCTCTGGACCCTCGGCACGCGCGTTGGCACGCTCCATGGCCGCCTCATGGCGTTCTTTGGCGCGCTGCTTCTGAAAGTCGTTTTCCCAGAGCTCGATCTGCCGCAACACTTTGCCGTACGTGGACATAAGCCCACTGGTTTGCGTTGCGCCCGGGTGCAAAACAAAGGCCCAGGGCATCGTGAAGAGAGGTAGCGTCTTTTCCGCGTAAACGACAGACGTGGGCGCAAGAAAGGAGGCCGCACACACGGACACGGGCACCGACAACGAGTCGGCGACCAGGCCACAATGCTGCATGAGCTCTGGCAGCAAGGCCGTCAGATCGGCTTTGGGAAAGCTGACATCGTGCGCGTTCTTGAAGGCCTCCAAAATTGTCTTCTCATCGGCTGTGGCTCTCCGCATCGTGACGCAGGAGCCAATCGTGCTAGGGTCACTTCAAGATACACAGCTTGAGCCGGACTCTGCAGCCGGGAGCAGGCATGTCAAGCAGACGGTTTCGGTCACACAGGGCAGGCACACGATTGTCGTGATTTTCGCGAGGCTGCACTCTTCGAAGCAGCAGAAACCGAGTACCAGGTAGGACCTCCGACGTGTCTACCAAGCTGCATGTGCAACGAACACAAGACGAGGCCGGAAACGAGCATGGCAGCACACAACACTCACAGAGTGCAGACACATCAGCATGTGCACGCGGGCCTTGTTTTCTCGTCGCTATATGAGATGCACGGGACGAGGCCCTGGCACGCTGCCTAAACAGTTTCTGTATTGAAACGAACCCAAGACTCGCCACGTGCAACCAGCAGCGAGCGAAAAGACTCAGGAGGCTGCCCTCTGCGCTGAATGGAACAGCTCCGATGCACGGCTTCGCCGAAAATCTCAGAAGCACCCGGCTTTGAGGCAGAGCGAGCGATTGGCAACGCTCATGTTCACGGCCATTGTGGCTTTCTTCGGAAAGGAAGACCCACAAGCCAGAACGTGGGCACCCGGCGTCTGCAAGCGGTGCAGCTTCCAATCACGGCAGTTGAGCACGAACTCAGGGCTGGACTCGGAGGTGCTCCTATCCATCGCGGAAGGTACGGGCGCAACAACTGCAAGACCGACATCTGCAGAACACAGTCCGGAGCTGGAGGGTACTTCCGGCATCGACGGCTCCACCGAAACGGCCGTGTCATGGGGCCCTGCTGCTAGGGCACTGGCTGAAGAAAGTCCAGCAGCGGATTCTGCAAGATCTGTTCCAGGGCTGGCACGTGCGACCAGCATCGCAGGCCGGACCGGAACCTCTGCATGCTTCGTCACGATCTGCGGCCAGCGGAGTACCTGGGGAGAGTCCTCTCGCCAGCCCTCCAACCTGCCGTCGTGACACGAAGCGTCGCTTTCGGCCCACCCGCCGCGGAGCACACGGTCCTCCTCGGGCTGAGTTTCGAGCGAGCACCAGGATCAGGAAGAAGATGCGATGCCGCACAGGCTTCATCGGATTGGCGACGTAGACCAGCCAGCGAACCCATGCGAAGACCTGCAAGCACAGGTAAGCTGCGGTGCTGAAATGCAAGAGTATAAAAAGGAGCTGCATTCTTGACAAGCGTCCGCGGCGGACATCGAGCACGTGCAACACACCTACACACGAAAAAATGCCACGACTTACGACTGAATCAAGACATCATGATAGGAAGCCCTTAATTAGATCTAGCAGACCAACCACACACCACTCAAGGCAAGGCACCTGCTCTTGAACCTCGGTGTTAACATCGGTCAAGACCTCATGCTTCTCCTTCAAAACCTCCGGCAGGTAGTAGGAGCTCCCGGGGTTCAAGCAAGCCGTGTGATTTTTCACGTGCGAGCACGGCAGGAAAAAGACACAGGGTGCGAAAGCCGCGCACAATGGCCCGGAATCCGGCCGTTTCTTGTTCCGGCAGTAGCGAGCCAGAGCGTGGGCATTGTCGTAGCACAAGAAAGTCTTGTTCGGCAAGCTCTCGTGCCTTGGCAAAGGAATACGGCACCTGCGGCAGACTTTCCGACCCTACCATGTGATGCAGGAAGACGATGTGTCCACACGGAAGTGAGACCACGAACACTCCCGCGTACTTGCGCACGGCCACGCGCTTGCGATCATCCTTGGCGCAGCGACAAGCATCGATCGCCGTGTCCGATGCGTGCATGCGAAGCACGGCAGGACTCGCATCACGGGCACCACCCTGGCCGCTCTCGGAGCCCGACCCGGCCGCGGCATCCGCCTCATCATCCAGAGCTGTCAGCAGATTACGAGAGTCGTACTGACGGAGCCGTCGTTGATCCACCTCCTCGACTGCGACAAACTCTGTGTCACCCTTGTAGCGAAACTGTAAGTTCCCCTGCGTCGTGATGCGATGGCAGTTAATCTCCGGCATCACGGGTGGGTTCAGCAGCTGGTGGCGCTTGCAGAAGAGGCTGCCGCGGCAAGGGCGCTGGGAACATCCCAGAGGAATCGTCAACTGTAAGAAGTCTGCCTGCAGGGTCGCCGACGAACGCTCGTTGCAGAGCCTGGTCGTAAGCTTCATCCCCCCGTCCCCTGCAAGTACAGGGTTGGCGCAGGCACTGCAAACATGTGCGACTGCCTGTGAGGACAGCAGCAAGGACAAAGACGGCTCCAGACTACACAAGGTCGTGTCGAGTGAGGCAAGTCGGATGTCGATGGTCCTGGTCTTGCCGATGCACGCCGTAGTGTCCAGTCGGTTCAGCGTCTCGAACAGGAACCAGCCGTGCTCCAAGACCCGATGACAATCGTTAGGCTCCAAATGCTGCTCTGGGAAAAGCTCTGGGAGCATCTTCGCGAGGCCACGGAAAGAAGCCCGCAGGTGCAAGAAAGATGCCCCTATCCATCGGCCGACAGAAAAAAACGGATTCGATTGGTAGTTTCAAGCGGATTGGGTCCGATTGATATTTTCAAGCGGATCCACTAGTTTTCTGTGAAAACCAAGCGAAACAAAAACCTAGCGGGGAACCAATAGCAGCATATAGCAAAAACCAAGCGGAGCATTCAGGAGCACGGGTGTTTGACCGGGCTTGAAGCCTGCGATTTCTGGTTTCACAGGTTTTCACAGATCTTCACAGGTTTTCACAGATCTTCACAGGTTTTCACAGATCTTCACAGAATTTCACAGATCTTCACAGAATTTCACAGATCTTCACAGACTAATCTGTGAAGATCTGTGAAATTCTGTGAAAACCTGTGAAATTCTGTGAAAACCTGTGAAGACCTGTGTGCTTCAGAATTCCGGGTTGGGCTCGATGTTTTTGGTGTGCTGGGCACGGGAAACCAAGCGAAATCGTTGATGAAAAACCTTGCGGAATCGATGATAAAAACCTAGCGGAGAACCTAGCGGAGAAAATAGCATCCCAACCGATTCCTAGCGGGTCCGATAGAAAATGCCAAGCGCACATGGTATTTTCAAGCGCAGCAGAATCGATTGGTATTTTCAAGCGAAATCCAGTGTTTTTTCAAGCGTGCGATGGTTAGGGGCGGTCATGAACCGGAGGTAGTCGACACTCAGAGCCACCAGTGCATTCGCGTGGAAGCGAGTCTTCATGAAGAACCAAGAAGCATGGCTGGGCGCACAGGCAAGACGCGGGACGTCGGTGTCGCCCTCTGCGCGCCCGCAGCACCAGCATCCAAGGAACTGGAGCTTGCAGCCACGGCAGCTGCGGCCGCGAAGCTCCAGCTGCTGCACACCGTGGCGATACGACAGCCCCAGTGCTCGGCAGCGCAGGGTTCCGCTCGCCAGCGCAGGCGACCCCTCGCAGAAAGGGCAGCACTCCAAGGGAGTGGACACCACCTCCACAGCCATGGGCTCCTACGAAAAGCAGCAAGACCCAAAACCCGGAGCCTGCAAACTGCGACATTCACAAGCAAGGAGGCGACCAAAGGCTGCCAACGCAGAGAGTACAGCAGAATCCGAAGGCGTATCGAGAGGCAGGTCTTTTCCTGGCGCGCAGAATTAAATCCCGGAGCTCAAGGTGAGTTTGCTTGCTTGCAAACCGGAAAGTGAGTCTGCCTGCTCGCAGGCGAGAGCATGCGTCTATACTTGCAGCACAAGACGCCAGGGTGCCTGGGTGCCACAGCCAGCACAGACTGGAGCCTGTCGCAGCTTGACTGGCCTCGCCCAACACACCATGGGTTCAAAATGCCAGCACGCCAGCGAGGACGCAGCCGCAGCCCGCGTTCCAGGGGCAGCACCTCGGCGGGGGCTGCAGCAGGGCGCTTACGTCCATGCTCATCATCCGCAGAGGAGCAACCCGACTGCTCTGCGTGGACCGCTTGCTTGGAATGCAAAACGTCGCGCGTCAGGTTGACGAACTTCACACTGCCCCGTCGATTTCCAGGGAACCACGATATAGGTGTGGGATAGACCTCCACGTCTGCGAGCACCCAAGCGAAAACCTTCGAGTAAGAGACAACGGAGAAATCGGTGATACGATGCTTAGCGAAGTTTACGTCGTTGCACTGCACAAGAAGTCTGCAGCGCCTGCGGGCGTGGCGTCCCTCGGCACCAGGTCCCCAGCTGCATTCCTCCGAGCCACAAGGACACAGTCCACGATCGTAAACGCCCCCACCAGAAGGTTGCTCTGGGATGCAGATCCTTCCACGCTTGTGACAGGGCTCGCCACGAATTTCCCACGTCTTGCCATTTTCCAAAACTTCCCGGCAACACTGCTGCTTGATGAAGAGGGCCTGCGCAGGAAGCGCCGGCGCTGCCAGCGCAGAAGCCGGCAGCACGAGTGGCCGGTCGGGCATGCGGCTTGTCGCCGGTGCCCTGTGTTCCCCGCAACCCTGCACTCGGGCCAGCTGTAGCAGAGAGGGGAAAGGGTCGGGATCAGTCGACAAGGCAAGTGCGCGAAACAACAGCGGCCGCATGAGGCCGAGCATCTCAGGCAACGCAAGACCTTTTGTTTCTCGCGCCGAGCGATCAGGCCCTGCAGTTGAGGAACGGGGAGCACAAGAACAGGAGCCATGATGGCAGCCGAGAAGCTGCGGCGTGCACACGTGAAAGGCGGCAGCCAGAATGGAGCAAGCTCGACAGCGCACGGCCGGAGCGATGCACACGTGAGTCATGAAGTGAGAAACTCGCAATCGTCGCAACCCAGAGGCAAAGGCAGACAGCAGCAGTAGAGATTTTTTTCCAGCAGGCCTGTTTTACTGTGCACGGCCTCGACCTGGCGAACCGCGTCCCGCGGCACGCCGCTTTTCAAAGGAGGCCGAGCTGGCGGAGAGCGGCACCTTCCTGGTTCTCAATTACTCGTCGCCAGCGCTGGATCACGTAGCCCCGCTGAGCTGCATTGTCTTCTCGAAGCACCGCGACCTGCAACAGCACACCACAATGGCCTATGGAGACATGAAACACGCAAAAGCACATGTCAACGTCGTGCCTCACGCCACATCCTCAAGAGCTTCGCCGGCTCGAGGTCCTCCGCAAAAGCTTCCTCCGCAAGATTTGGCGGCACGTGCGCGAAGAAGACGGGTCGGAAGAGCGGCGCTGGCGTAGGGTGTTCCAGGGACGGCACCAGGAAAGATGCCTGTGGTTCACTGTGCATCTTGGACTAACTTCAAAGACCGCACCTAGAAGAATGCACTTCGAACAATGTCTTTAGTTTCGGAGCCGATGCAAGGAATCGATGGCGCGAGACTCGGATTGCTCCAAATCCTCGACCATATCCTGCAGCTCGGATGCGGAACGGGATTCCTCGCGGAGACAAGCAAGGCCTGCACAAGGCACGTGCGCAGACACAGAGAGACACACAAACATACGCACACACACACACACACAGAGACACGCATACACACACACACACACACACACCCACGCACGCATACACACACACACACACACACACACACACCCACGCACGCATACACACACACAGACACACACACACACGCACACAGACACACACACACACACACACACCACACATACACACACAAACATAGTTCATCACTCGCCGGCCGCGAGTCATGTCCAGGCCTTGTCGCCAGCAAGTTCTCCGAGCATCCAGGGACAAGCTTGCCACTTCGAGGAAACGCATGCTCGTAGGGGTCACCGGCAGGCGGTGCTAGCAAGGGTTGGAATGCTAACCAGCCGAAGCTGCAGAGACGCATTTGACAAGGGTGCAGCGAGCTGGCCTGCAAGACAATGACGTCGCACTGCACACGTTGATGACCTGCCTACCCCCCGAGGTTTGACAACATGGTTGCAGAGAAAAAGAAGAAGTAACAAACTGGACTCGACTCGGAACTTGCAATCTCTCCAGGCGCGGGCTGCTGCCCACCTCCCTCCCCGTTGCTGCGAACGTCTCGCCCGGAACACGTCCTGGCCTTTTTTTGTCGGCCTCGAACCATAACTGCGTCGCCACTGCACTTAGGGTTTAGGGTCTAGGATTTGGGGTTTAGTTTAGGGTATGGTCCAAGGGATCTCAGGACTCATGCATTAAGGCTTTTGGGCCCAAAGACCATACTATATAAGGCTTTTGGGCTATGTTGATCCCTAGGGATTGGGATCGACCAAAGCCTAAAGACTACAACTCCTCCCAATACCGCTGGCCCCTGCACCATCCAAGCCTCTAAAGCCCTAATTCTCTAAAACACCCCAGGCCCTAAAACCCGAAACCCCTAAAGCCTAAACCCCAAAACCCCTAAACCCTAAACCCCTAAACCCTAAACCCGTAATCCCCTAAACTCCTAAACCCGTAACCCCCTAAACCCCTAAACCCTAAACCCCTAAACCCCAATCCCCAAAACACCAGCCCAAGTCAGGTGGCCGGATCCAGCTGAAGGGCTGGCTTCATGTTCTCGATCGGCTCATCCCTGTCTCACGCTTTCCCTACTTGCAGGCGCAGGGGACTTAGTAAGTGGTTAGGCTCCTTCAAGAGTTCCTTAAAAAGGGATCTATAAGGGTTCTATAAGGGGGTTTTAGGGTTACTTGGCGGCCCAGGGGACTTAGTAAGTAGTAAGGATCCTGAAAGAGTTCCTTAAACGGAGGGTAAGGGTTCAATAAGGGGGTTTTAGGGTTACTTGGAGGCTCAGGGGACTTAGTAAGTAAGTTATAAGTCGGGTTATAATTGGGGCAACTCCAACTAGGGTACTTATTTCCCTACTAAACATCTACTTTCTAAGTCCCTTGCGCCTCCAAGTAAGCATCTAAGGACTCATGTATTAAGGCTTTTGGGCCCAAAGACCATACTATGTAAGGCTTTTGGGCTATTTTGATCCCCAGGGTTTGTCGTCATGGCGATATTTGGCAAAAACACTGGTTCATGGGGGGGTATAGGGAATGAGGGATTTCAGTGGATTCCGGTGTCTTGGGGCTTTTTGGGGTTTCAGGATTTGGAGTTTCCGCTTCCAGGTTTTACGATTAGGCTTCCAAGGTGTTTCCGAGTTCACCCTTGTGTGGTAGTGCCGATGGCTCCAAATCCAAACGAAAACAACACAGCCTAAAGACTACGGTAAGGGTAAAAGGACCTAGTAGTAGTTATGTAGGTTACTATTTGGGAGAGTATATGATTGGAGAGTATATAATTATTGGGCACTTGGACCCTTAGGACTATTGGTAACATCAGCTTGCCTCGAGATAAGACCTGTGCTACCGATAGCAACTTTAGTGTGCTGACATGCAGCATGCTGGCAAAATGGTTTAAGTCGCGTCCAAGCAGACTTATCTAGTTATCCTTGCTGCTTGAAACCCTACTTAGCCCCAACTGCCTTGGAAGGGAAGCAGGCAATACATGTGTTGGAGACCCCTTGACAACAAACTGCAACAAAAACGGAACACGCCAAACAGGGTGCCCAGAGCCGTAGGCCGAAGAGTCAAGATCCGGATATTGCAGGTAAACTTGTAGACTAAGAGTTGCTTGTAAGGCTCGGAGGCCCTGGGCTCAAGGATTTTGAGGTTCATGGCTTTCACCGTATCTGATGAAGCCCTGTTCAACCTAAAGCCCTAGCAGTCCTAACACTCCAAAACCCTAAATCCTGCAGCAGAACCCGTTTCTGCAACACAATCAAGCCCGGATGCTCGCAGGCAAATCGGGAGTACTTCTGCGGGGACACAAAAGGCCTCGGAAGGAGAGCGTATGGCCTTTCTCACGAACTTAAACCCTATAAGCCTTAGATGAATACGATGATGCTAAGCGTGATGTGCTAGCCACCAAACATGCCAGTTTCTGCTACTGAAGTACTGTTAGTGTTGCTTCGGCTGGGCACTACGGCCGTGATATGCCCAAAATCCTAAATCCCAAACCTTTAAACCCTTAAACCCTCAACCCTGAATATTTTTTTACGCCCGAAATCCTAAACCCCTAAACCCTAATCGGCGAGAACTGCTCTGGGCTATGGGTTCAATTCTGGGCCCCTGAGGCTAACAGATTCGGCTCAGGGCCTCTCCCCCGGAGAGCGCCAACACTTGACTCATGGGTTTAGGGGCTAGGGTTTAGGGGTTAGGGGTTCTAGGGTTTACGGATTAGGGCTTAGATTTAGGGATTAGGATTTAGGCTTTTTGGGTTTTAGGGTTTAGGGATTAGGAATTATGGGTTTAAAGGTTTACCAGGACCCCCCAAGGGCCCTTTAATGGAGCCCTTATGGTCCTGAATAGTAGGTTTCCAAGGCATATTAAAGGGCAGTTGGTGGGTCAAAGTAATTAAGGTTTATACTTGGGTTTAGGGTATAGACGGCATAAATGTTCGTGGTGGTGGTGGTGGTGGTGGTGGTGGTGGGGGTGGTGGTGGGGTGGTGGTGGTGGTGGTGGTGGTGGTGGTGTGGTGGTGGTGGTGGTGGTGTGGTGGTGGTGTGGTGGTGGTGGTGGTGTGGTGGTGGTGGTGGTGTGGTGGTGGTGTGGTGGTGGTATGGTGGTGGTGTGGTGGTGGTGTGGTGGTGGTGTGGTGGTGGTGTGGTGGTGGGGTGGTGGTGGGGTGGTGGTGGTGGGGTGCTGGTGGGGTGGTGGTGGGGTGGGGTGGTGTGGTGAGGTGGTGGTGGTGGTGGGGGTGGTGGTGGTGGGGGTGGTGGTGGTGGTGGTGGTGGTGGTGGTGGTGGTGGTGGTGGTCGTGGTGGTGGTGGTGGTGGTGGTGGTGGTGGTGGTGGTGAGCTCGTCGCGAGCTTCGGAGGAGAGTTTACACGACATCGCAGCCCGTTGAAGTTCGGGTCCAAGCACTAGGCACACTGCACCTTGCTCCCCCTGCACTTTGAAAGATTGTCGGAGTTGCAAGATTTCGGCTCATTGGCACGACATGAGCTGATGTGCGAAACGTCTTGAGAGCCGGATTGAATACTAAAGGAAGCAAGGTCTCGCCCTGCGGTCGTTGCTTCACTTGCCGCGGGCACTGCAGGCTGACTTTCTCCGCCCGGGCCACTCGTGCCAGCAAGGTGCTTCTTCATCTCCTCGACCAGGATGTGGCAACTCTCGATCCCCGGCTGCTGGGCCGACACCCCGTGAAGCGGGATCCACACGGTGGAACGCCGGTGACTGACCCGCGACCTGGCCGATCTTTTTGCGTTGACTGGCCTCCCATACCCTTGACCGCTGCAGGGGACGCTCCGCTGAGGGCTGTGGACTCGCTTCGCTTTGGTCTCGGCGTCGACGCAATGATGCCGAACTTCAGTGGCAACATAACACCCAGGCCAGCCGGGCCCTGATTATTGTTGAAAGAACCCTCAATGGAACTCTTTGCACTCGTCTTTTATGGGCTACTTCGAACACTTACCCCTAAACCCAAAACCCCAAACCCTAAAACCCCTAGGTATATACCCTTGATATAGCTGTTATATACCCATTATAGGGTAGGGGTCCCCATTAAGCGTCCCTCCTTTTCCCCTTCGATTTACTTGTTGCCTCAAAGTCGGCGGCGTTTCTGGTGCGACACTCGGGTTCGAGAGCTAGTTCGGATCCTATAAGGCAACCCAGACAGGGTACTACAATGGAGACTATCGGTATTTTTCAGCCGAAGCTATGCGGCCATGGGGCTGACCCACGCTTCCCTGCTTCGGTGCGACGCAGCCTGAGCCCCATCCATGCCGGAGGTTTTAAGCAAGTGATGACCCCAAGAGGGTTTATATAGGATGGTTTATGCTTTGCCTTGTTCCCTTGCGAGAAAATCTGGGGTTTAGGGGTTTAGGGATAGGTCAGGGGATAAGGGGATAAGTGTTTCTGGGCACTTTGAGTCTTAGGGGTTTTAGGGGTTGAGGGAGAAGGTTTTCTGGGCATTTTGGGTCTTAGGGTAGCGTAGAGCAGTACGGGCTTCGGATCGAGGTATCTGGGAACGAAAACGAGAGCGAGAGAGAGTGAGAGAGAGAGAGAGAACCCTAAAACCCTAAACACTAAAGGCTAATCCCCAAACCCCAAAACCTACAAGCCGTAAACTCTCCTAAACCCTAAGCCCTAGACTGCAACAAGCCTTCCCAGAGAGTCCTCTAAGGATGCCTAGGGAAGCAATCGCCTCGAGGAGCCTCCAACCCTAGGACTCCAAAAATACAAATGTGGGTTTAGGGTTTAGGGTATATGGTCCTAGGGCTCTAAGGACTCATATATGAGGGCTTTTGTTATATAAGGCTTTTGGGCAATCTGAGCCCCAGGGTAGGACTCCAAGTATACAAATGTGGTACCTACGTTGGGGGTCTAATGTCTACAAAAATATTACCTACTTTGGGCTATTTGGGCGTCTTCGGGTAATGTTTCGAAGAATCCAAGGACAAAAACCTAGTTTTCCAGCATGGATTCCCCCCGGGGACCACAGCCTTGAAGCCCCTTTAAACAAACAATTCTAGCTACAGCCTGCGAAGCCAGAGCAATGTTCTGAGCTTCACGCCTGAAGTTTCCGAAACTCCGAGTTATCTATAGTTTCCGTGTTAGTTCCGTCTTTGGTTTAACAACCAGGATGCCCGGTAACCTAGGAATAAAAAGGGCTCCCTTTTTGGTATTGGGTGACTTTACCAGGAACCTAGGACTACAAAAAAGGGAATAAGGGTACTACTGGGCATCCTAAACAAAATTAACTGTGCACTGGGGATCCTACAAGGTAGCCACATTAAAAGGAACCACAAGCGAGACTGTAAGTCCAGCAGGTAGAGCCAAAGAAAATCGAAAACCACAAACTCGAACCCTCAAGCTAGGAATCCCTAAACATCCCAGACGCTGAAGTCTGCTGAACATCCTTGACGCTGAAGTCTGAAATCCTGAATTCCAAGCCAGAACGGATAATCTATGTGTAAGGCTTCTTCAAGGCCATTAAGAAGCACTCTCATTTATCCGGGTTAACTCTAAGTGTCCCAAGTACCTGATAATCTTATACACCTCGAAATACAAACCTATATTACTACTATCCTAAAACCAAACTTTTTCAAATACCCAAATAATTGTTGGCCATAAGGATACTTACTCCCCCAATAAGCCACAGAAATAAAAGGTTAAACTTTCCGATTCCTACTAATTACACTATAAGAACCCAAAAAGTTTAAAGGTTAGGTATTGGGGATCTAAGGATAGTAAGTAGCCGAGCCACCCATTTTGCTCTGTACAGGATGGGCAGAAGTTTGGAGGCTCTAATAACGCGAGTGGCAACGGCTGCGAGGAGAAACTGGTCTCTCTCTCTCTCTCTCTCTCTCTCTCTCCGCTCTTTTGGGGGGCTTTGGGAGTGTCTAGGATTTAGGGTCTAGGGTCTGGACTTTAAGCCCTACAGAAAATCCTCTAAGTCTATTTTCCCTAAACTTTTAAACTCTAAAACCCAAAACCCTAACACGCACCATAAACCCTAAACCCCATAGATCCCGTATGGATCCCGTTAAAAGAACCCCTATAGATCCCTTAAACCCGCAAACCCAAGGTTACTTCGTTAAGCCCTAAACCCCAACACACAGCATGAAGCCTGAGCCTCCTCTCCTCAGGGATCTAAGGACTCATACAGGGTTCCTTTAAAGGGATCTGTAGGGTTTAGGTATCTAAGGACTCATCTATTGAGTCTTTTGGGCCCGAAGACCATACTATATAAGGCTTTTGGGCCCAAAGACCATACTAGACGAGGCTTTTGGGCCCAAAGACTATACTATATGAGGCTTTTGGGCCCAAAGACCATACTATATAAGGCTTTTGGGCCGAAAGACCATACTATATAAGGCTTTTGGGCCGAAAGACCATACTATAGAAGGCTTTTCGGCTATTTTGATCCCGAGGGTATCGCCCTAACCGCTCAAACACCCCCTCAAGTCTCAACTCGCAGGGCTTGCTCTTACCCATAGGCCTCATAGTAGTTCCTTCTAGGGATTGCGGTTTAGGGTTTAGGGTTTAGGGTTATTACCTTACAGAATTCTAAACATGAACCCCCCCCCAAAGGAACTACTATGGGGCTTATGGGCAATGTAGGAACCTCAATAAGAAACCTTGGGTCATTATTAGGGCTCTGAATATGGATCCTATCATACTAGGGTTCTTTCTATGGATCCTAATATCATGGGGTTACAGGGCCAGGGTCTTAATCAGGTTCCTACATTATGATTTAGGGCTCGCCGGTCTGGGTTGGGGCTTTCGAATATGCTGAATGGGGGTTGGGGTATGCTACACTTAACTATAAATAGCGGGGATATGCATGCTATACTAGATATGAAGAAGAAGATAGGTAATGATTCAAATATTTGGACCCCTTTGGGGAGACCTACCCTGTAAATCACTTCATCTTACGAAGCACGTTGTGCTGATGTAGTGGTGTCCGAAGAGGGGGCGTGCTGAACCCTACACACCCGGCACTATTGTCGTGCATCTCCCGAGAAGGGTTTCGAGTTTAGGGTTTAAGGGTATGGGGCTGGTATTCCTATACACCTCAGATCTGATACTGGCGTTGTTGAATAGCTATCACCTTATTCTTGTTCTGCAAGAATACATTTCTTGTGAGGTAGTCCAGAACCGTAACACTCCAATATATGTGCAACATGACTCCCATCATTTAGAGTGTGTGCGTCTGGTTCAAAAACACTGCTGACATGTGCCGTCCCTTTCGGGTCCTCCAGCACCTCCACATCCTGTCACGGTTTAGGGTTCAGGGTTTAGGGTTTAGGGTTTTCGGGTCTCAGGTTTAGGGTTGAGGGTTTTGCTCCCATCTGGAAGAAGTCGAAGACTTGGTCTCTCTTTCTTTTCGGACAAAGCGAACCCTGCCCGAGCATATGTACCCTGAAGCTACGCCCCAAGTCAACTAAGTTCTATCTCAGTATTTCCCTGAATGCTAAGGGTCCAAATGTTCCAGTGGTATGTAAAACATCAGTTGAAGCCTGCCAGAGGCATGGCCGTGTAGTATTTTTATGTATCTTTGGATCTACGTAAATTGTTGAAACAGTTGGACCTTTAAGGAAACGACCACCTGTGCCGAGAGCCCAAGGAATTCAACAACCTTCCTCAGGAATGTTGTTGACTTCCTTGGGCTCTTTGCACAGAGAGTTGCGCTGAAGGAAAACAATGAACACACACATGCAGAACTAACAAAACCAACAAACGCACCTGCCACCCACCCACACACACAGACACACAAACACACAGACACACACACACACAAAAAAAAAAAAAAAAAACTAAACCCTGTCAACCCGAAACCCTTAAACCCTAAACCCTAAAACCCCCAACCCAAAAACGTCACACACACACACACACATAAAATACAAGAAAAAGCTGAGGACGCAAACACCCTAAAGCCTAAACACCAAAGCCTGAACCCTAAACCAAACCATCACCCACACACCCTAAACCCTAAACCCTATACCAAAACAGCACCCAGAGCTCCTCTCCCTGCTTCAGAAGAACGCCCGCCGGGCCGAGCGCCTTGAGACTTTTGGGGGGCCCATGGGGGTTTAGGGGTGTTGTTTAGGGGCTTAGGGTTTATAGGGCTTAAGGCTTCGGGTTTGGGGTTTAGGGGCTTTGGGTTTAGGGCGTTGGGTTTAGGGGCGTGGAGGGGCCTGCGTAAGGGTTTGATTTAGGTCTTCGCGTTTAGGGTCGGTTTCAAGGGGTTTGCCATGTTTAGTGGGGCTTGTAGACCTGCGGACGTAAAGAGAACATGAGAACGAGACTCATGGGAAGAGCTTGGCCGCGGAGGCTGTAATCTTGCAAGAAAGAGGCTGCTGCGATGCTTGGTGCCATGGGAAGCTGGAACCCAGTGTCAGAATCCGGACCCAAGCCCTACTTAGTGTCCTTTCAAGGGTAATCGAAGGGTGCACATATCATTCATTTAATCATCCATTCAGTTGAATTCCACTCCTTTGCATTTCATTTCATTCCATTTCATTCCGATCCAATCCAGTCCATTCCTTCATTCATTCGTTCATTCACTCATTCATGCATTCATTCGTTCATGCATTCATTCATTAACTCACTCACCCGTTCATTCATGAGATCATTCATTCATTCATTCATTCATTCATTCGTTCATTCATTCATTCATTCATTTCTTTCATTTCATTCATTTCATTCATTTCATTCATTTCATTCATTCCATTCATTCATTCATTCATTCATTCATTCATTCATTCATTTCATTCTTTCATTCATTTCATTCATTTCATTCATTCCATTCATTCATCCATTCATTCATTCATTCATTCATTCATTCGTTCTTTCATTTCAGTCATTCATTCCTTCATTTCATTCATTCATTCATTCATTCAATTCAATTCATTCATTCAATTCATTCAATTCATTCAGTTCTTTCATTCTTTCATTCTTTCATTCTTTCATTCTTTCATTCTTTCATTCTTTCATTCATTCATTCATTTCATTCATTTCATTCATTTCATTCGTTTCATTCATTTCATTCATTTCATTCATTTCATTCATTCCATTCATTCATTCATTCATTCATTCATTCATTCGTTCTTTCATTTCATTCATTCATTCCTTCATTTCATTCATTCATTCATTCATTCATTCATTCAATTCATTCATTCAATTCATTCAATTCATTCAGTTCTTTCATTCTTTCATTCTTTCATACTTTCATTCTTTCATTCTTTCATTCATTCATTCATTCATTCATTCATTCATTTCATTCATTTCATTCATTTCATTCATTTCATTCGTTTCATTCATTTCATTCATTTCATTCATTGATTCCTTCATTCATTCATGCATTCATTCATTCACTTATTCATTCATTCATTTCATGTGTGCCTCTATATGTATGTGTATATATATATATGTGCATACATATACATTTACATATGTATATATATATAACACATAATCGCATACAAGTACATACATGTATTCACACACATATATACATATATATATATATATATATATACATATGTAGCTTTGTATACATACATAAGATATGCCTCATTATTTGCAAAAGCCTTTTGGTTGGCTTCTGGGATCTTTTTTCAAAGCACCCAGAATGCAAAGGCCTGAACCCCAGTGACTTCAATGCTATGTCTGTGATCCTTGGAAAGGAGACCTCGCGGCTAGCGCGCTAGGGAGGGGTTAGTTAAGGGTTTATGTTTTGTTTTTTAGTGTTAGGGTTTAGAGGTTTAGGCTTTGGGGTTTGGTGGAGTTCGTTGACGTGCGTTTGTGCATGGAATCTTTTTCGACAGGTTGCGGGTTGTGGACCGTGGATCAGATGGGGTTTGGGGTTGAGGGCGTTACCATCAAGGCCATACAGAGGAGTAATCTGTATTCTCATCCCGCGGAAACACCAAGCCCTAAACACAAACATTTCTGGGTGCGGGAACCCCTATAATATACCCTGAAAAAAAAGGTGAACGTTATGAAGACTGTTATAGAACTAGGTCCCCCACAACCATGATCAAGATGGTCTGTTGGGGCCTAAGTCCTTAAATTATCTTTTATGGATCCTCTGGGATTACATCCCGAAAGCCCTGCTAGTTGGGTCTGATGTTGACTAAGCTTTTAATGCACCACCCCTTCTTGCCCTAATACAGCACTCTCTAAGAAAGGGACTTTGAGCCCTGAGAATGTGTATCCTAACCCAAACCCAAACCTAGGAAGCCCAGTGACCTAGGAATAAAAAGGCTCCCTTTTTGGTATTGGATAACTCTTATAAGGAACCTAGGACTACAAAAAGGGAATAAGGATACTACTGGGCATCTAGGGCCTCAACAAGCACATAAGCAAAAACAGGGTAGGGATATCCCATATAAACCCCCTTGAAAGGAAGGCCAATAGGCTAAGGATATCCCCATAACATGCTCATGCTTATTTGCTTTTGGGGTCCCTAACCGATTAAACCTCAGACCTCCTCTTCCTCACGGGCCTGCAGTGGGCATTCCGGAAATTCGGCTTTTCGCGGGATGATGCCAAGAGGACAAACCACACATCAGACCCAACCGTGCAAAATCCAAACCCTGCGTTCCCAAATTGCACTATAAACTGTTGCTGACAGGTTGTGATGATATTAAACACACCACGGCCTTGCAAAACGGACCATCCCGATAATGCGGAACCGGATATAGATCTTCAACCCGCCTTCAATCCGCAAACCATCTAAGCCCTCATTTTTCCCGACCTGTGTGTTTACGGATCTGGACCCCCCATTCCGAGAAACCTCCCGAATGTTGAAATGCCACGCCATTTCGCCTGGAGGTTGTGCACCTCCTGGATAGTCTCGGCCCGATACCTTGCAAAGTGGCTGACGAGGACACCGGAAGCCTTGCTTTAAACCCTGCCTGTTCCTGGACCCGAAGAAACCTACTGTAATTACCTTTGTAGGGATCCGGAAAATGCTTTCCGTATATGAATTATTTTAAAAGCAGGCTGTCCAGGGTTATGGCTACCGTTGTCCCTAATGATTTGGGGTTTGCTTTTCAAAGTTTTGTGCCTGGAGCCTTTTGTTACTTAGAGGCCCAGAGGACGTAGTAAATCGGAAGTAAGTAGGGATTTAATTGGGGTAGCTCCATTTAGAGTGCTTACAACTCCACTTATAACCTGCTTACTAAGTAGGGAGCTATGGGAGCAACTTCCTGCTCGCACGCGAACAAGGCCAGGAAAGGCAGGGCACGTGGGCTCCTAGAATCCTCGACATTTCCATAATACAGGGGCCTTACCCAAAGGCTCCATGTACCTGTATAGTAAACCCTTAAATAAAGGGGTCCCTATGTAGGTACTGTAAGGCCCAAGTATATACTATATGGGTACATGGAGCCTTAGGGTTAATCATTTGAAAAGGGTTTTGGGGGGTATATGATGCTTTAAATATCATAATGCGGGAACCCCCCCAAAAATAGTTCTTGTCATTTTGCTCCCATCTTCCCAATGCCGACTCAAAATGGGTTCCGAAAACCGGGAAAAGCGAGGGCAGAGGACAGAGCCCGGCTTCGAGTTTGTGTCGGGCTTTCGTGTGCTTGGAGGTTCATGGGTAATTATAATATAGTTATAAGCCACCTAATCTGAGCTATAAGTATAGTTACATACTTACAACCCTACTTATAACTACCCTAAACCCTAAACCCTATAGAACCCTGAAAGGAACCCTAAACCCCCTTACAACCCTACCTATAACTACCCATGAACCTCTCAGTGGGGGATTGTCAGTCTCGAGGGCTGAGGAATCGTTTGGAAGCCCTACATCCCCGACCACAAGAAGTGGGAGGATGGCATGTAGGGCTTACTTTGTAGAGTGTATTTAGAGTTTAGAGATAGCAAGCAGCAAATTTACAAGTAAGTGCATACTCAGGATGCCAGAAGTTGGGCTACCATTGACCTGCATACCCAGATTCAGATCGCTGATCGCTGATCCCTCAAAACAACGCAGCGAAGATTTCAGAGACCCGTTTCACCCCATGGTCCCTATCAAGGCTCCGTTATCTTTTCAGCATGCCCTCGACCTAGCAACGTTAACCCGAACCTTGAACTTATCATCGCATTACCCGACGGCGAAACCAGAGGCTTAAACTGCCACGAGCTACTTTTCTGCGAAGGCCTTAACACGAACCCTAGGCCCTAGTGTTGAATATGTAGGAACATTATGTACCAACAAGTATACAGGCTCTGGCAGCCCTAAAAATCCTAAAACGCACATGGCCGAAGACACTTGCGACGTAAGGCTTAAGGCCAATGTCTGCCCAGTTGCAGAGTTGTCCGCTCTTGGTTTTTGATCCACTCAACGCCTTAGGTGCTGGGTCATCGTTAATAGAATTCTTGTGGAACTTGTACAGTATCTTCAATATATATATATATATATATATATATATATATGTATATTACATATATCAAATACAGAACCCTTCCGGGAAAACCGTCGTATTTCGATAATCTTCAACGTCCGTCGGTCACGTCTCACAGGGTCCAAATACCAATATTGCACGTACTTAGTAAAAACTCAGGCCCCAAAAGTATGTACCCCTAAACCCTGAACCCTATACTATACTTTTACTTGGGATCTCCAAAATTTGCCCAGCCCATCGAATCAACCTACAATCGATGGCCTTGGCATCCTCACAGGGTGTAGGCTTTAGGGCTTACCTGAACCCTGAACAACCTACCCTTTTAGGGTTCCTCATTATGATGTCGTACGTCCTTAAACAGGTCGGTTGTTCTTGGTTTTAGGCAAGGCGTAGGGTTTAGTGCTTTGAATCAGCATCTGGCATGCTTCATGGTACAATGCTTCTGTCTCGTTTTCAGTGATGTATGAAGTCTTACTTCAATTCAATCCTTGCCCTGTCCTGATCTCGACTACTGTAATCACCATTCGCAGTCTGAGACACTCCACCCACCAAGCGCAAAGTCGGACAGTGGTCGCACTGCTTGGAAAATCACCACCCTAAAACCCAAACTCTCAAACCGCCCCTGAAGCCTCAACCGAACCCTGATCTCTACAACCGCCCCTGAACCCTAAACCGCACTGGTATATAAAAGCTTGCCAAACTAGGGGACCCTAATATAGTACTTGTATCTACCTAAACAGTAGGATCCTTATTATAAGGACCCCAGGTACCCCTAATTTTCGGACCATACTATATGCTTTCATGGACCGTTAGGCGCGAGTGAATGTCTGAGTAGCGGACGCCGCTGGTCCAGCTCGTCGGACTGAACCAAAGGGGCGGGAAAGGCTCATCTCAGGCTTGGGGGGGGGGGGGGTTTCAGGGGTCCCAAAAAGTAGGTTTAGGTTTTAGGTTTTAGGGTTTATATTAGTATACATTGGGTTTAGGGTTTACATAGGGGTTTCGGGCTTATACTCTTGGGGGCAAAAGCTCGATTAAGTACTTACTATATTGGTACTTCGGTTGATGATCTCAATCCTGCACTGCCCATAATAAGCAATATACCACAGTTCCCAAAGAATCCTACACAACCCATAAAAAGCAATGTACCACAGTTCCCATAGTCTAGGGTCATTAAGGTACTGCAGGATTTATATCATCAACCGTTGGACCCTTCGATCCCCAGCAAAGACAACATGGGAGCAGCAACAAGAACAAGGAAGAGCCCCTATCCCTAAGGGCCCTAAGGGTCTTTCCTTAAGGGTACATGTGCCCAAATAGGGTTCCTTTAAGGGTTCCTACAAGGGTTCTATAAGGGTTCCTAAAGGGTTTAGGGTTTAAGGGTCCATGTACCCAAATAGTATATGCTTTGGCCTTACAGTAGTCCCTATATAGGTACTTTGGGGCCAAAGTATATACTACTTGGGTACATGGACCCTTAGGGCTATAAAACCCTCATGGCAACTCTACTTGGGCGTCCATGGAACAGGAAGTCCTTCAAGTCAACGTGCGAGAATAGAACAGGCCGGGGTTTAATTGGGGCATATGGTCTAGGAATGTTTACGATTTAAGGGCTTAAGGGTATGGATGACTACAAATTGAGTGCATTGGCCAGGGAGGCTAAGTATTGTAAACCCCCAGAAGCGCAAGATGGGCCTCATGTCGGAGACGCTGCCGCAACTTGGCATCCTCACCTGAAGAGTGTTTGCTGACCCTGCTTGAAATTTTGTGCGGGTCTAGGCCTAGAGTCTAGGGTTTGCTTGAGGGATCGGGCTACTGTACTTGGTAAGTAGGGTATGGCTGGGTTTAGAAGTCCCCAACTAGGGCTATCCTGTCATCTTAGTCATAAACATGTACGTGTGTATATATACATATATATATATATATATAGATATTATACACACCTACACACACACAGATATACATATACATACATACACATGTAAGCATAGTTTACATGTACGCTGCATACAGTAGTCACATGGACCTCAAGTCGTAGGATGTCGATCGTTAAACGTCCTCCCCCGCCCACATACACATTCGACCCCAACTTCCCTGAACCCTAAACTCCCCGGCCCTGACTGGGTCGGCCTGAGGTGTACCAGTCGTAACCGGCATAGGCGAAGCAAAGTGCTGCTCCAGCAGGGGGCAACTGAGCATTCGACATGGGATGAGGTTGAGGGCTTGGGGTTGGCAGGGTTTCGGGTTTAGGGTTTCGTTCTCAACCCTACCCCCCCCCCCCAGAGCCTAAACCCCTAAACCCTGAAACCCTATTCCCAATTCTTAAAATTCCAAGGCCCCAAACTGAAAGACCCTCATTAGACCCTGAAAGATAAGCCATAGACCCCAAACCCTCTGGGACTGGACACCGAAAGTTCCAAAAAGACCCCATCGTCATCCCTGGATCATGGCAAGGTTTCTGGTCTGGGATTGCGATTGAAGTTTTATAAAGTTTCGGAGGTAAGGTCTAGGAGTTAAGGTTTGGGGATACCATGAGGATGCAGCTCCAAGGCAGCCCTGTCCTCGCTTTTCGACCTTCTCTCTCTTCCTGGGGCATATGTGGTCTGGTAAAGGAGCCAGCGCCGCGCGCATAGAATGCTGCCGGAGGATTGCCATTCTCACGGCAAAGACGTAGCTGCAACAAAACTTACGAAGATACGCACAAAACTAACTACTACTTAGGCAAGTAGGTTATGACGTTGGGGTAGTTCCATTCAGGGTATTATGACCCTATACTTATGACCTACTTACTAACTCCAATGGGCCTCTAAGTAATAGGGGCAAGGCAACAGGTTCCAGAAAGACTAAAGTATCAGTGCTAGCAGCAAATTACTTGGAGGGTCGGCGGACTGACTTAGTAAGTAGGTCAGAAGTAGACTTATAAGTGCCCTAGCAGGGATCCTTATTGGGGTTATGATACTTATAAGTCTATAAAATAACTACTTACCAAGTCCCCGGACCCTTCAAGTACTCCATCCTGACCATGATCGTAGGTATGATTCAACCGCAGCAGCAAGTTGCCATATGCAAGGATCTGCGTCATCTACCCGAACCCTAGACCCCAAGCCTACGGTATGTGGGGAGCTGGTAGTCGGCGCTGAAGCCCTACAAGGAATCCCAAAAGTCGGGGTCAGGGTTTTGAGGGTTTAGGGTTCAGGGTTTAGGATAAAAGGCTTAGAGTTAGGATTTCGGGCTTGTAGGTCTCAAACAGAAAATAGCGAGTATCTTGCTTGTCAAGCAACTAAACACAAAGCCTTGATGATCCTTTTGAACCCAACTGTATTGGCTTAGGGCTTCTAGGTCTAGTAGGGTACCTAAGCCTGAAAGGCATAATACTTGGGTCCGATAATAAGATACTGTTCTATGATATCATCACCAAGTACTACAACTGAACGCGCAAGGACGTGGATCCTCAGAAAAACCTAATTACAGTAGGTTTGACAAAGGGATTGCTGCAAGGGTTCCTGCAGCGTGAATTCTAAATAGTGAGGCGTTTTCTGCAAGTCCTCCGCACGCTTGCTGACTCCCACACGTGCGGAGCGGGCTCAGGCCAATCCAGCATGAACTCGCGCGTCTTAGGGGTCTTCAGGCTTTGGTGCTTTAGTACAGGGCTTCGGGACGTTGGGTTTGGACTCTTAGGGTTTGAGGTTTCAGGCTTCAAAGTGGGGTGTGGGCTTTACGGAATACGGTTGATGATATAAATCCTGCAGTACCTGAAGGACTCTAAACATGGGAAGTATGGTATTTCCTTATTATGGGTCATGCAGGATTTATGACATCAACCGTATGGATGTCAGGAGGTTGAAGCTTGTTTGGTTCAAGGCTTCAATCTTCCATGCTCTAGCCTTCTGGGGACTGACGGCTCTAATTGGAGGCCTCAAAAAGTGGGATGAGAGTAGGTAGGATGAAGGATCCCTTATATCAGCACCTTTAATTTGCGATTACCCCACCTACCTTCATCCTACCTTTTGTGGCCCCTGATCTCAGGGTTTAGGGTTCAGGGTTTAGGGGATTCAGGGAGGACGGCTCGATTTGAGCCTGCAGCATTCTCCGCAAAGGCCCGATTGCTCTGCAAGGTCGCGGCCTCGCGAGTATGTCAACATAAACAATATGATCGCAGGGCCCAAACGTTTTTCGCATGGATCTCGGAGGGTGTTGGGTCGTGTTATCAGCCCCTTGCGCACGGATCTCGGAAAACTGTGATGGTTTTCTTCATCCTAATCAATTCAGCGCTTGGCATTTTAGGGTACCTATATTTCACGGATACGAAAACCACTGAACTACGACAACTGCTGGACTTCTTTACACAACAGGCCAGCTGCATTGAGGAGTCTACCAGCAAAATCGCATAATGATGCTGATGAAGAAAGGCCTTCATTTTACATAACCAGAAAGATGCCAGAATTCAACGAATCTCGGGCTCTCATTTTCGGACAACATCCTCTTGTCTAAAGACAGGATCGACCCCGATTCTCAGAGACTTGAAGATGCTTCGACATGTCAATCTTCAGGCACTCTTAAATCCTAAGCCCTGAACTTCCCAACCCTAAACCCTAAACACTACTCGTACGCACAAGAAAAACATATGCCTTTTTCAAGAAACAGCCCGAGGAGAGACTCCTCTTCCCGCTGTCCCAGGCTTGAAGGCTAGGGACTACTAGAAACTAACGTTCCGACATTCTGGCTTTTCTGTGCGTACCATGGACTGATGCCAGAGTAAGCGGCTTCTTACTGCATGTTTACATTTTCTCTTACCCTCCCCCCAAAAAACCTATTTCCAATACTAAAATCATTACATTAGGAACCTCAAACCAAAAGTCTCAATCCCTCGGCGCGAAGATGAACTATAGTTACAGTTACGTGTGGCTTCAAAGAAGGTATCCTACTTGACATGCCTTCCCGTCGGTATCCATGAAAGATCACAGACTCCACAGACTCTCACCGAGAACTGAGGAACCTTAGAATCAACCCGAAGTTCCTGATCATTGGGGACGTGGACCCTTACCCCAAGGGTCCAAAGGACCCAATAATTAGGTACAAGGTTTTAAGATGGTAGCTATGTAGGTTAGGATTTGGGAGAGTCCATGACTATTGGGTACTTGGACCCTTGGGGTTATGGAATAGGGCGTGGGAATCACTTGGGCCGTCGTGAGACGAGAATGTTGTCGAGGCACTAATTTCCATGCCGGCCGGATCAAACTTCGTCGACATTACGTTCCATCCGCAACCCGTGAACCTACAGCTTAAACTCCCCAACCCCGGCGATTGAGCAAATAATCATATGGAGGGCTTCCGGGAACATACCTGTAGGACTAAGCTCATATTATACAAGGGACTTGCAGGCTTGACCAGGGTGCTGGGCGGTTTAAGACTGATGTAAGCGCCTTAATAACGAAAATACGGCTTTGGGGTACACTATAACTTTAACTATAAGAAGGGACCACCCCAAAATAGTATAACAGTATTAACAGGTAACAGGTAATCCCTAAACGCCTCCCTCTGAACCCTAGACCTCAAACCTTGACGGAATCCCAAAAGAAGGCCTCAAAGGAACCCCTGCTCACGGAGTTTTGGATCTCTTTGGGGAGTTTTCCTACGGTTCAGGATATAAGTCCAAAAACCCTAGACTATGGGAACCATGGAATATTCCTTGTTCTGGGAAATGCAGGGTTTGTAACATCAACCGTATCATTCGAAAAAGGTGCCGGAAGTATCCTCCGCGCAGGGAGCAGGATTTCTAGGGGGTTAGGGAGGATTTAATGCCGGGTTTCGAGGATCCGATATTTGACCCCAAACCCAAAACCCTGAATCCTATATAAACCGCCTAATTAAACCTATCCAGGCCGGAAACTCTGTGACGGTGGTGGGGTGAGACTGTTGCACACCACTCACTGAGAACACGTTTGCATTCTCTTAGCTCGTGTTCAGGCCTGGTAGCCAAGCACTGCATATTCGGGGCGTTAAGGCGTCGGTAGGGGCGCCTTTGTTTAGGACTACAGGTTTTCTCTAAGGTTTTTAAGGGTTGAGCCTCAGGCCTTCAGCAAAGGCCCCTGCAAGTTTCCTCAACCCTGCGTCTCGGGCCCACTAAACTCTGAGCGCAGTATTCTGTGCCACGGCTGCCCATTCGGGACCACAGTCACACACACTGCAAGGTGAGAGTGTCGAGCACATGGGAATTGTTTCCATCAATGCATGTCGTCTCCTCTTGTGTAGCTCGGAAGATTGCTGATAATCTCCCAAATGCCAGGCTGCTGAATACTGACCCCGCCAGCTGTCGGGACCATCATATGGTCCCGCGCTAAGTCCTTCCGCAATAACATCCCTACGAGTGATGCTGGCTCATATCTTCAAGGGCGCTAAGCAGTCAAAACCCGCTTCTTCTCTAAAACCCGGGACGTTACTAGGGCCCTGCAAACAAGAAGGCCATGGAGCTTGGCACTGCTACAGCCATATTTAGCCTGAATCCAGTCCCTAACTGTAGAGCACAGCTCTAAACCACAACCCTAAATCCACTACGGTGAAGGCAAACAAGGGTTTAGGGTTCGCTTTGGGCTTTAGGGTGGTTCAGGGGGTTCTAGGGCTCGAGGTATGACCTTAACACGACCCGTGTAAGTGTAACCGTTAGTAACCTGTGCATACCAGAAACCCCTGCCACGATACTGCTACCGTGACTAATTGCTACTACTGGTGCTTCTGCTACTACTACTACGACAACTACTACTACTACTACTACTGCTACTACTACCACTACTACCACCACCATGCTGCTACTACTCCTGCTGCCGGCCGCTGCTACTACTACTACTACAACTACTACTACTACTATTTGTTATGCCTGCTACGGCTACTCCTACCCTCCCTACTGCCACCACAACTGCCAACACGACTACCAGGACCACCGCATCGACAACGATTGTTACTTCCTGTTTTGTCGTTTGCTTCCTCTTGGTCGGAGGTTTCCCATGCACCAAAAGATACATTGCGCGGAGTCTGGGTCTGTCCGACCATCCGATGCGAGACTCTACAATCGTCGAATCAGCTCACTCACGATCACCTGAAGCGGTGTAGGCTTCTAGGTCCAAGTAAAATCACAACTTGAAGCATTTGCGTAGAGCCTATTGTAACCACGGAAGCGCTAAACACTTTTCGGACTTTAACCAGGATTTCAAGCTTTCAGGTCTTCTTGAACCATGATCCCTTTAAAGGAAGCCAAAGGACAGTCCCCCATTCCCTACTAAGAACCAGACAGACTACACTCCATTTGGGACTTCGGTTTGGGGGGCCCACGCTGCCTGCCTGAGGGGCGAAGCAACTGGGCTTTTGTTTTGGAACATAATTTACGGTTTAAGGTTTAAGGCTTTTGAAGGGCTTAGGGTTTGGGGGTTTAGTCTTTTAGGGTTTAGGGCTTTAGGGTTCAGGGGTCTAGGGCTTTGAGGGTTTGGGGGTTTAGGGTTTTGAGGGCAGTAACCATATTGCTTACTCTAGGTCCCCATGATGGTAGCTTAATGTTAAATTCACTTCCTTAAGAAGCGCACACACTGGCTTCCACCCAAGAATACTAGTACTGGTAATGGTAGTAATACTTGTAGTAGTTAGTCGTAGTAGTAGTAGTAGTAGTAGTAGTACTAGTAGTAGTAGTAGTAGTAGTAGTAGTAGTAGTAGTAGTAGTAGTAGTAGTAGTAGTAGTAGTAGTAGTAGTAGTTGGTAGTAGTAGTAGTAGTAGTAGTAGTAGTAGTAGTAGTAGTAGTAGTAGTAGTAGTAGTAGTAGTAGTAGTAGTAGTAGTCGTAGTAGTAGTAGTAGTAGTAGTAGTAGTAGTAGTAGTAGTAGTAGTAGTAGTAGTAGTAGTAGTAGTAGTAGTAGTAGTAGTAGTAGTACGTAGTAGTAGTAGTAGTAGTAGTAGTAGTAGTAGTAGTAGTAGTAGTAGTAGTAGTAGTAGTGGTGGTAGCAGCAGTAGTAGCAGTAGTAGTAGCAGTAGTAGTAGTAGTACTACTACTACTACTACTACTACTACTACTACTACTACTACTACTACTACTACTACTACTGCTGCCACCATGACGACGACTGCTGCGTTTCTGGAGCTTTAACAGTCAGACTAGGATTTGGGCGTCTATTTAAGATCATGGTTCTACAAGGACTGTGATTGGATAGGGCAGTATGCCTGGGACTCTGAGCCTCATGTCCTACTTAGAGGCCTAGGGGACTTAGTACATAGGTCATAAGTACCCTAAATGCAGCTGCCCCAAATATAACCGACTTACTAAGCCCCCTGGGCCTCTAAGTACGTCGTGGGCTCAAGTCAGAAAACAACAAAAAAGAATGCGCAGCTGAACCTCGCAACATGCCGTCTGCTCTTTGCGAACCTTACTTTTCAGATGCCTGTACTATCCTACAGATGTACTACGGAAACCTCGCGCCTCGATTTTTCGTGCAATTTCAGGCATTGGTGAGGCCCTGATTATGAGATGCCCGACAAGCTAGCGCTGAGGTGCTCACGTGATGAGCTGCGACTTGCAAGCACCTTCGCTTGCACCTGCAAAGAATCGAAGTTTAGGGTTTGGCGGTTTGCGGTTTAATGTTTTAGGGTGTACCTAGAGGCTCATGCCCTGCCCCCTTTTTTCGCTTACCTACTTCTCTCTAGAACAGATCCTAGCTAAAGAACTAGGTACCCTAAAAAGGGGTAGGGTATGACCCTATAGGTAAGGTTTGGTATAGCCCTGTCAGGGTTCAGGTTAAGGGACCAGGGTTCAGGCTTTCAGGCTTAAGATTTCGGGCTTCTAAGCATCTGGGGTGTAACAAGCCTGTTCAGACGACCAACCTGGCCAGCTTCTAGACTGAAACCTGTGTTCAAGGTTCGGCTTTGAAATTTGGGAGATTCCGAAAATAGGGGACCCTAATATAGTACCCCAAATAGTAGGATCCTTATTATAAGGACCCCAAAATACAATACCCTGAATTTTGGGACAGTCCCATTTAGTTTTCAGAGCTGAGGGTCTGGAGTCTCGGCGGGTGTTGGGGTCAAGGGTTGGGGATTTTGAGGTATCGTATTGTAGTGGTTTCAGCGGCCTGCAGTGATGCAGGAATTACGACACCACTTCTCCTTGTTTATAAAACTAGGCTTAAAAATCAACAGCAGGTCTTTTGAAGGGAGAGGGTTTACTCGTAATAAAACCCTAAACCCCAAACGTTTCAAGCTAACCCAATCAACAACTTTCCCGAGCCCCAATACCTTTAGCGTGAAGGCCTCAGCAGCATGGCTTTTGGGCCTAGGGTTTAGGGGTTTAGGCTGTAGGGAGTCGGAGTGGAGAGTTTCGGGGGTTGCAGGATGTAGGTCGTAATGTTTAGTGCTTCTTTGCTGGCCGCTTTCGCCGGTGTCTTCTTACGACGCTTACGCCTTTGCACAAGCGACTCCAGACCCCGTTCCTCAGGGTGCTCGGCTGGAAATGATTTGTAAACATCCAAGGCCAAATCACGGCAAACCTTCCTGGCGGCCGGTTGGTTGAGGCTCGGGTGAGAAAGGAATCTCGGGTCGAGCCAGGAGGCCGCCCACAGCAACTTGTCGCCTGCTGTGCCCTGAAGGTGCCTCGCCTTGACATTGTTCCAATCTTGCTGCAAGAACTTCTGGAGCTCTGCAGCCAGGGGCACGCTGATGTCGACTTCAGTGGCAAAACCATGCAGGTCCTTGGGAAGACTGAACCTGGTCTTGGCAAGGGCCGCACCGACTGAGTGCCAGGTCGGCACAAACATGGATCCGCGCGCTTTCTCGCCCGCGGCCTCAACCAGCTTGGTGCCATGTTTGATTTTACCTAGACCCGGGATTCTCGTACCTTATCCCAGCCAGAACTAGACCATGGATGAAATACTAGGGCTTTCTGGGCATACGGGAGTTTTGATACGTAAGGAGTACCTTGTTTTGGGGCGCTTACAAAAAGGATCCGACTATTCAGGGTACTAAATAAGGGGTGCCCTATTCCCGGAACCCCCCCCCCCCCCCCCATACCAAAAACCACGCCGTACCACCAGGTCGTGGCTTTTATTTCGGCCATGGGGAGTGAGTTGATGTACTGGGTGTCGATTTCAGCAGTTTCCAAAATTTCTTTTCGGACATGAAAACGCATTAAACAATAGGGGGGAAATGAACACGATCCCAGGTCGGTACCTAGCGTTCAAACGTGTCTAGGTTCAGCTTGCGACGCTTTGCTTCAAAGAGCTTTAAGGCTCCCCCTCTGGATGATACATCTGTGGATACGTCATACAGTATATACACCAACCCCAAATCCTGAACCCGAAGAACATCACTAAAAGCGTTCAAGAAATGTACAACAAGTCGTTCATTGGCTGGCCTGATGCAGCACGGTTGGGAAAAAGGAGCACTTGATACCTCGCCAATGCATTGCGGGATTCTGGTGCTTGGTTTGGGATAGTTTAGCGCTTTGGGGTCTTGCTGCAGGTTTTCTGCTCGAAGCGTAGCCCCAATAGCCCAAGCAATGGTGCTTTGGGGCTTAATTAGATACGGGCCTGAGGTATGGGTTTCGGGCAGCAGGCAAGCGGTATGACTCAAGGCTTCTCGGGTTCAGAGCTTTAGGGGTTTGAGGCTCTAGGTTGTCAGTGTTGGGGTCTTGCAGAAAGATTTCTGGGTTCAGGGCTTCAGGGATGAGGGGTGTGACAGGGGGTTTAGGGTCGAACATTTACGGTTGCTTTTCAACCACCGAAATCAGGAGTGAACCGGAAAGCAGGTTGGCCAGCTTCCCCGAAGGGTCCAAGTAGCAACTATTTATGGTTTTGGGCACCCAAAAAGTGACCCGAAGTCCTGCAACGATGAATACTTGGACCCTTAGGGTTTGGCCTGGTGCACCGTCAACACGAAGCCCAAAAGCTACGAAAGCCTCTGGTTAGTGGCCTTTACTACGGGACACCGGCGACCGTAAAGCGTATAAAGACTCGATAGGGGTTACAAGAAGTCGTAACCGGGGCCGCATAAGACTATTCCAAAAAGACCCAGACCTGATAGCCTTACATATTACCATGGCATGTCGGGCCCTAACGCGTTATATGCTTCCTCTGTTAAGGCGTCCTTGAAGCTCCTTTATCAAGTGGTCCCTAAAGCCTTAGGCCCTTGGTATTAAGGTGACTGTCGAGTGGCATAGCCACGATCACTGCTGAGGGATAATACGGTTGATGATATAAATCCTGCATGACCTTAAGGACCCTAAACTATGGGAATTATGGTATATTCCTTATTATGGGTAATGCAGGATTTATATCATCAACCGTACCAAGGTTTTTCATTGCGGGGTTGGCAAGGTTCTTGGTATTCGGTTTATCAGAGTTCTATGAGTATGCAGTATGCATTGTATCGAGTAGGTTGGTATGGTCTACTTGGAGGTTCAGGGGTAGTTATAAGTAGGGTGTTATCAGCCCCTTAATAAGGGTAATAAGTATAGTTGCCCTACTTATAACCCTACAAAAAACTAGCCATGAACCTCCAAGTGCAGTCTAACATTTCAAGCCCTTGGCATCCCTGCGCGTCGGTGCTTGGGCTGGGTTGTTCTGTCTGCTTCGCTTCGGCGTTGCTTGTTTGAGTTTGTCTTCTCTGACCGATGAGTCCTTCATAGATGTTCTTAATGAGGCTTAGGGCTTTAGGGTTCAGGGTAACTTGAACCAAAAAGCCTGAGTCGCACATCCCTGGAGCCTTGTATAAACCCAAGGCCTTTGGTGTGGATGTCCGCCATGAGAGCCATAGCCGTGCTTGTCAAAACGAGCAGGTAGATCATGGGGCAGCCTCCAGTTTTGGAGTCTTCACTGTAAAGATTTCCTAAACCCCACTTTAACCCTCAACCCTCAAGCCCTAAACCCTTTGAACCCTATACCCTTGAACCCTTCACCCTAAAACCTAAACCCAAGAATCTGTGGCGGAAGTATTTCGGAATCTTGCAGTTAAAACAGGCTTCTTTGATGGGAGGCCAAAAGGGGGTTAAGGATTCCTTAACATGAACCCTATTATGGGAACCCTAATCCCCACTAAACCCCCATAGGCTAAGACCCCTGTTGGCCTCCTATGATTCTCGTTCGGGAACCGCTTTGCAATTCGGGCTCAAAGCGTGCGGCTTCGCCGGAGCTTACGACTGGAGGAGCTCAAGATCAGGGTGTACTTAGAGGCCCAGGGGACTTAGTTACAAGTAGGACAATTATAGGGTTCCTTAAAGGGGTCTTTGAAAGGGATCTATAAGGGTTCTAAAAGGGGGTTTAGGGTCCAGGGGACTTAGTAAGTAGGTTATAAGTAGGGTTATAAGTACCCTAAATGGAGTTACCCCAATTATGACCCTACTTATAACCGACTTAGTAAGTCCCTTGGGCCTCTAAGTAGGGTTTAGGGTTCAAGGAGCTCCATTCTGAAGGGCCTGACGTCATAACGGGATCTTTGAACTTTTCGGTGCCAACAACCCTAAGTCAGTAAGGACCACGTGGACCCTCAGGGTTAGGGTTTGAGGGTGCTGGGTTTGGGGCTTAGGCATTTCGGGGTTTCGGGTTTAGGGGGTTAGGGTATTATCTAGAGATTTAGGGTTTAGGTTAAGGACATCAGATTCCCAAACGGTGCCAAGGGCAGCAGCAAGAACAAGAACAAAGCAACACGTAAGAGTGCTCAGGTCGAAAAGGCCATGTGAATGACCATAAGCATGGCAACCAACGAAAGCACAAAACTAGACCCTACCTATAGTATCCATTGTAGTTCCTTTTTTTTGGCTCACCATTTTTCTGGCTAGGATCCTAGAATATATTGATTTTGTTTAACCAGAACAGGAACTACAATGGAAACTATAGGTAAACCCTAAACCCTAAGGTAAAAGCCAGAAAGTTAGAATATGATTGTCCTAACCCTTCTATGGTAAATTAAAGGGTCTCCTACCATGAAACCATATTCCAACTTTCTGGAGTTCCCTTTAAACCCTAAACCCTAAAGATCCCTTTAAGGAACCCTATAGATCCCTTTAAGGAGCCCTATAGATCCTTACAAGGAACCCAACTTTCTGGAGTTCCCTGTAAGCCCTACGCCATGAAAAATGACGAATCACCGCTTTCTGACCTTGGGTTTGAGACCCGCGGTTCAGGAGAAGGGGCTTCAGATGCTAAGGAGTCCTAAACCCTCTGAAAAGACAATACATCCCTAAACGCTATACCTTAACCCTGAATAACCTTCACCTGTTCCGAATTCCTTGTTATGATTTCCTTATGTGTGAGTTCTTAAGAACGCAGAGGTCATTCCAGGTTTAGGTAGACCCCAACCCTAAACCCTAAATCAACAACCTGTCAGCTGCATAGTGCCCATGCCTAGCAGACGCTGCATGGAGCCGTAGAACTCAGAGGTCACAACCACGCCGTGCAGGCCGGAAATGTACCTTTGGGGCATCTTTGATGCTTGATTTTCTTCTTGGACCGAACATAGGGGCCTTAATCATTACCTGTTCCTTAATCCAAGTTATAGTTGTAGTATAATGGGCCCCAAAACCCTGTTGACCTCATTAAAGCCCCTAAATTCGCGCCTGTTTAATTTTGGCCTCGATCTGGTGCGGCTCCTCTTATCTTCTTACAGTGCAGGGAAGACCTCAACCCAAAAACCCGCTTCTCCAAGGCTTCCAGGGACCTTATGATTAGGCCCTTAAGGGGTCTAGGGCCCTAACTACAAGGTCCTTGGAGGCATTGGGTAAACCGTGAAACTCGAAACCCCAGATCTCTGCCACTCCACCAGCCTGAAGGACGTCTCTAACTGAACCTCAAGAACTTGAGCCTGTGATCGGGCTGGTGAGCACCGATAGGGAGCGAGGACTTCGAGCTGCGGAGCCTTTACCCCTAGGGATCTAAGGACTCAAAGGGGTAGTTGTCAAAATTATGGTTTTTTTTGGGGGACCCTAAATATTAGGTGCCGTACTACAGTTGGGACCCACAAAGGTGCCCTAATTTTGACAACCACCCATATATTAAGGCTTTTGGGCCCAAAGACCGTACTGTATGAGGCTTTTGGCCTATTTTGATCCCTAGGGTACTTGCCAAGATGGCCGAAGAGACCTGCGTCACTGGCCCTTGAGTCCAGGAGATCGGTACTGTGCGGTTTAGGGTTTCGGGTTTAAGGTACACAAGTTGGCCACAGCGAGTTATAGCCTGGAGTTTCGGGGCTGATTTATAGTGTTATCAGCTAGAAAAGACTTTTTGGCGGGACGGCTCTGAAAAGACAGGTTTAAGCATGGCACATCAGAAATCCGCACGTGGCACAGAAACATCTCAAAAGCCTGTACAAGCCTGTTGCCGGTAAAAGCCAAACTGCAACACTACAAACTCCCCCCCCTCCCCTCAACAAAAAAAACCTTCAAAAACTAAACCCCGAACCTGAAACCCCAACACTGTGGCCCAATCCGTACATCCTCAAGAGCCCGAGCCCCAAGACACTGATTCTTAATCCTTGGAATAGCCCTAAACCCTAAACCCTAAAACCCTAAAACCCTAAACCCTAAACTGCCCTAAACCCTAAACCCTGAAACGCTGAAACCCTAAACCATGGTGTATAAGGAACCTGCAGCACCCTAAGGAAATCCCTAATTAGGGTTTATAGGGTTTAGGGTTAAATAGTGTCAATCAACAACTATTAAGCCCCTAAGGAAATCCCTTATTAGGGTGTAGGGTTTAGGGTTAAACAGTATCAATCAACAACTACTTAAGCCCCGATGTTAGACCCAACACATTGGGTGGCTCTCCAACCTGCCGTCCCTGTTTACGTCCCAGCGATAGTACGGCACCTTGTAAGAAGGACCCTAAACGGAACCCGGATTGCAAAGAGCTACCCAAACCCAAGTTACCCAATTACCAAATGGGAGTTTCCGTAAGTTCGGGGTGCCTTATTTTGGGGGTCCTTATAATAAGGATCCTACTATTTAGGGTACTATATTTGGGTCCCCTATTTTCGGAAACTCCCATATACTCTCAAAACTAGTAACCTACATAAATACTATCCCAAACCCGAATACCTAATTATTAAGAGCCCATATAATCGAACCCTTATAGTAGCCCTTTTAAACGAACCTCATAGAGCCCTTTAAAGGAACCCTAAATATCGGGTCCTTTACAGGAACCCCAATTATTGGGTCCTTTGTGGTGCCAAGGATCCCTTGGAAGACGATCCAGGCCAGGAGGGACAAGAAGAGACCCAGTCCCACAATCCTCAAAACGTAACGGGGGTTTAGGGTTGAGGGTTTAGGGGTTTAGGGTTGAGGGTTTGGGGTTGAGGGTTTAGGGGTTTAGGGTTTAGGGTTGAGGGTTTAGGGTTGAGGGTTTAGGGCTTTAAACCCTCTCTAGTGGGAACAATCCCGAAACGTAACGGCTTGGGATTTTCCCTAAGGGTCCAAGTAGTCCGTATTGATGGTTTCTGATATCCAAAAAGGCCCAAAAGTCTCATATTATGGGGGGAGTACTTGGACCCTGAGGGTTTGGGTTGAGGGATTTAGGGGGGCTTAGGGCTCGGGTTGAGGGATTACGGGGTTTAGGCTCCAAGGGTTTAGGGGTTGAGGGATGGAGGGGTTGATTTCCAAAGGCTTCGAAGGATGAACAACGGTTAACCATCATGTGGCTTCAACAAGGTTAAACGAAAGAGTGTGTTTTGTTTGAGGATTTGGGGCTACCCTTACAGAACCGTTGTGGGTGCTTCAAAGGAACATCTAAACAAACTCTTTTTCGGCTCAGGATTTCCTGGGATTCAGAAGCCAGGACCTTCCTGAGACGGAAAACGCCAATGCCTGAACTCCAGTTCCTACGCCTGGAACCCTATACCGATTTAGGGTTTAGGGTTCTGAAGTGTAGGGCTTTGGGTTTACCCTAGAACTCCAAGTGCGCAAATAGTATATACTTACTTCGGGGCCTACTTTGGCTTATTCGGAGTAAGGTGCCTCATACGTACCCTCTTCTACTGATTGAAGTCGTTTTTAAGGCTCAGGCTCTAAAGTTACGGCTCTGAGGTTTAGGGCTTTAGGCTTTACCTTAACCGTGAAGAACCTACCTTTTTAAGGACTCATATAAGGTAATCATAATAAGGATCTCTAAAAAAGGTAGGTTTTTCAGGGTTAAGGTAGGGTGTAGAGCAGACTCAGCCTCGACTCCTGTGGAGGCTCATGCAGGCCAGGATGTCTTGGCCGTGTCCCTCTTGCGAAGTCTGGATTTCTGTCCGAAAGTGTAGGCACACGCGCGAGGTAGAAGCTTCCACGGAAGGAAGCTTCGGAAAAGGATTCCACGTAAGCCACACACCATCCAATGCGATCATCTGGCTGACTTGGGCTGAAGGGTTTAGGGTTTAGGGTTCAGGGTTTAGGGTTCAGGGTTTAGGGTTCCTGGAATGCATGATGTTCCTGGAATAAATGATCTCCACCTCCTGCACGAGTTGGTGTGGCTGCTTATTCTTTCTGCGCTGTCCGTGGCGGAGGTACTCCTTCTTGAAAAGGACTGGTCTGTTCAGCCTTGTCATGCCAGAACCTAGCCACCCCAGTAGCTAGAGGCTCCTAGGGCCAAGCATGAATTCGCTGATACGTGTATAACTTCATGTGACGGAGCCCGGTCTTATCTATTTTCTCTGTGTGGCAAGCAGGAACCTCAGTTTCGGCAAGTCCAGGGCTCGGGTTTCCTAGCGTTCTGCCGGTTTTTGGTGAGGATTTGCGGCATTTCATGGAACTTGTAGAGTTTATATGGGCGTTTCCGAAAATAGGGGACCCTAATAGAGTACCCTACATAGTAGGAACCGTTTTTAAGGACCCCAAAATAAGGTACCCCCCCTAATTTTCGGAAACTCCCACATGCGTGTGTTTGCAGGCTCGCGGCTTGAGGTGTAAGGATTGAGGGGCTTGGGGATGAGATCAGGTGCTTTAGGGTGAGTTTAGGGCTTTGGGTTTAGGGTGAGTATATGAATTAAGGGCTTGGGGTGAGTATAGGGTTTGGGGTTTAGGGTGAGTATAGGGTTTAGGGTTTGGGGTGAGTATAGGGTTTAGGTTTAGGGCTTGGGGTGAGTATAGGGTTTGGGGTTTAGGGTGAGTATAGGGTTTAGGGCTTGGGGTGAGTATAGGGTTAAGGTTTAGGATTTGGGGTGAGTATAGGGTTTAGGGTTTGGGGTGAGTCTAGGGTTTAGGGTTTAGGGTGAGTATAGGGTTTAGGGTTTAGGGTGAGTATAGGGTTTAGGGTGGGTATCGGGTTTTGGGGTTTAGGGTGAGTATAGGGTTAGGGTGAGTATAGGGTTTGGGGTTTGGGGTGAGTATAGGGTTCAGGATAAAGGGGTTTAGGGTTTAGGGTGAACATACACAATCAGGGCCACATTTGCAAATGCTGTGTTTTTGGTTGTTTCCCTGAGCCGTCAACCACTCGCCATTGTCTGTGTTTGGTCTTGGGGCTTGGGGCTAGAGGGTGCCGGGAATCTACACCCTAATATCGCAGACTGAAAAGGTTCATGACTCCAATTGCTTTAGACCCTAGACCCTCCACCTACCCTCTATTAGACCCTAACTGCCCCTTATTTGGGACCATCTACAAGCAGGGTCCTGGACTGTGCACGGCGGAACTTTGGATGGCAAGGCTTCGGGTTTTGGGGTGTACTCGAGCATCTCCGGGGAGGTTGAGGTTGGGAGCTTGACACTAATGTTATAGCTGTTGTAACGCCAAGTAACCGGTGAGATCAAGAAAAGTTCTTTCCTCATTCTTACCTGTAGGCCAGAAACCGTACCTGAAACCCCTTACATTTCAAAATGGGATCGAGGCTATGACCACGGAACTTAAAGCTTAAGGTCAAAGACCGTCGCTTGCAGCTAGGCGGCCAGTTGAGGTAGCAGGTCCTTGAAATCTGCTGTGTGCCGTGTTAATAAAAGGGCCTTAATGGTTAGAATAGGGTTTTGGGGCCCATTATACCATAATCATAATAAGGACCCCCCCCCCAAAAAAAAAATGTAGGTAATCATTTAGGCCCCTGTAGTATCACACAGGGCAGTCGTGGAGCAGGAGCAAGAGTTCAGACTCTCATCACTTCATCTAAATCCGTATCCCTCTACCCATAGCCCCAACCCAATTTCAAACCACATGACCTGGTACCTGTGATCGAAAGGTCGTAAGAAGGATCATCCCCATAACATGTAGCCTTCAACCTTGATGATAACTTACGGCAGCAGGGCATGCGGGTTGAGGGCTTAGGGTTTAGGGTTTACGGTTGACGATCTGGGGTACAACAGAGCCTGATGTAGAGGCAGAGGAGTTAAAACGAACTTCCAAGGCACATATTTTCATATCAGTATAACGAAGGACACCTACAAAAAAACAATAAACCCTGAAACCGTAAAGGATCCGGGTCTCACCAAGGGAACCTCACTTCGAATCGGAAGCAGAAGGATCCTTCTTGCGACCCTGAAGAGCGGCCCTTGATGCTTACAACTTGTGGACGAAATATAGGCGAGTTATGAGTTGAATTACGTAGAATAAGATTGCCACGTAAGTCAGAGTGTTCTTAATAGCACTAAGAGTAGTATGTTTGGTCGTCTACTTGCACCTGTAGAGTTCATGGATGGTGGTTCACTGTAGCTTCAGCACTCCCTCAAGAAACCCGCGTAACCGTGCAAAGGGTTTGGTGCCTAAGGATGACGTGGGGCACGAGGTTACGATTCGTTGAGGCTTTTTCTGTAGAGGCTGGCAGGCTCAGTCGACGGTTTAGGGTTCTAAAGTCTTGTTGCGGTAACCCTCCAAACCCCACAGCCCTACAACTGAACTTCTTACATGCCCTTTCGTACCGCAACAAGGACTCAACATCCCATACGAATACTTGGGCGCTGAGGGATAGAACCGTAAGGGTCCATGTGCCCAAATAGTATATACTTTGGCCCCAATGTACCTATATAGGAACTACTTTAAGGCCAATGTATATACTATTTACGTACATGGTCCCTGAGGGATAGGATGACTGCTCGCCAGAAGAGTGGCTCGAGGACGACTGTCAGGTTGGTCACCAAGCACACCTTGCTTGGAGGCCCAGGGGACTTAGTAAGTAGTAAGGTTCCTTAAAGGGCTCCTTAAAAGGGATGTATAAGGGATTAGGGTGTATTTAGAGGCCCAGGGGACTTAGTAAGTAGGTTATAAGTAGGGTTATAACTACCCTAAATGGAGTTACCCCAATTATAACCCTACTTATAACCGACTTACTAAGTCCCCTGGGCCTCTAAGTGGCGTTTTGGGTTTATGGGCGTATGCCGGCTTTGTTTAGCGTCTGGGGTTTAAGGTCTTTGCAGGGTTTTATACGGGATCTGAAAACCTATGTCTGTAACCCTAAACCCCCAAACCCTAAGTCCTAAGCCCTAAAACCCCTAAACCCAACACCCCTAAACCCTGAACCTGGCGTAGGGTTCAGGCGGAGGAGGTCCGTGTATAGGATTTGGGATTCTTATATCGGGATGTCTTGGGTTTAGACACAGGGGCCGGCCCCAGTACTTCGAACCGGATCTAGGGCTATGTTTGGTGTAGCTACCCAGAGACTGTCAGGGGATACAACAAAAGGCTCTTGGCTTTAGGATGTGATGAGAGGCATAGATACATTGAACACTAAATGCCAAAACAAAGCCTAGATTAGCAAACCGAAACTACCCCTGACTCATGATAGGGTTTGGGGTAGTGAGGGCTTCACCATAAACCCCCCCGCCGGAAATCTAAAACTCTGAGCCCCCCTAAACCTGAACTCTAGAGCTTAGAAGCTGCCCCCACCCTGTAATAGTGACCATCAGGATTATATAGGATTATATTAGGGCCCTATTATATTCCTGTTATACCACTATTACAGGGTGGGGGCAGCTTCTAATCTATAGCCTCAGAATCCTGAATCAACCCCCTCCAGCAGATTGGACGAGGTCCTGCAACCGCTTGTCTGGCTGGTGCCTATCCCAAGCTTATCCTGGGCTTGTTGTCCTCGACTTCCTCCGTCTCCTCCTATGTCCTACCTTAACCCGGCATAACCTACCTTTAAAAGGACGTATATAAGGAAATCATAATAAGAATCCCTAAAACGGTAGGTTCTTCAGGCTTAAGGTACCCCCCAGTGCTACTACTGCCGCTGCTGCTGCTGACTTGCCGACTGCTGCGACTACTCGGACACTCCGGAGACGTACTTGGAGGCCAAGGGTTATTATTGCGGTAACTCCATTTAGGGTACTTATAACCGTACGGTTTAGGGTTTAGGGTTTAGGGTTTAGGGTTTAGGGTTTAGGGTTTAGGGTTTAGGGTTTAGGGTTTACTTATAACCGTACTTATAACTTACTCACTAAGTCCTCTGAGCCTCCAAGTACGAAAGCGGGCCATGAATAAAGTCGTGCAACCTTTACTGTAGGGCCCTCAATTAGGAGCATAGGGTTTTGGCGCCTATTATGCTTAGGCCATAAAGTATAATAAGGAACTCCAGAATAGTACATGTAATGTTTCATGCCCCTGTATTAAATGGGTAGTTGTCAAAATTAAGGTCCCTTTTTTGGGTACCCTAAATATTAGGTGCCGTACTAAATTCGGGATCCAAAAAGGGACCCTAATTTTGACAACCACGCAAATGGAGACTGCCGAGGCACAAGGAAGAACACGACGGAGCCCACGAGCCAAATGTCGTTGGCCTTTCGTAGGATCTGGGGTTTGAGGGCGCAGGGCCTTTGGCTGTATGCTTTGTAGATATCGCCCCCAAAAAGCACATAAGCAAAAAGAAGGATAGGGACATCCCATATAAGTCCCCTTATCATGAAGCCCAAGAAGCTAGGGATATGCCCATGGCATGCTTATGCTTATGTGCCTTTTGGGGTCCCTCAGTAGAGCCTAGGGATGGGATAAAGCTGTTACTGAGTGGGGCAGTATCCTAGTCAGACCACTCCTGGGCTTTGAAGTAACCGGTGAGAAAAAAGTGTAGACTTTTTTCATACAGTAAAAGCCAGAAAGTTGGAATATGATTATCCTAAACCCTTTATGGTAAATTTTAAGGTATCCTACCCTGAAACCATATTCCGACTTTCTGGAGTTCCCTTTAGTTTTAGTTAGTTCCCTTTAAGTAACAGGTCCCAAAAAATATTAAAGTATGGTACTCCAAATCCCAGACTTAAGACATCCATGTCATGGGTTGCGTTTATACGCGCTTCTATGACAGGTTCATGACAATGGTACCGACCAAACTCATATTAACAATCGTAATCATCGCAATGACAGAAATACCAACCACAATCATTTCAAACGGCAATGATAATAGTAGTCATGAACAGTCACAGTAGCACTGCTCGTGGTAGCAATAACAACAATCAGGATGAATGCTATTAATGGCTGTAGCAGTCCCCAAAAACCTGGTTCATGGTTGGGATAGGATTAAAAAAATGTAAATTTCTATTCCTCATTGGTTTTAAGTACCCTTAAAAATGTAAAATTTTACGCAACTATGACAAAGAAACGGGCTCCGAAATTAGCCAGGTTGTCCTCTGAACCCCTAAGAACCCAGGGTTTAGGATTTAGGGGCTTCAGTGCACGGGTTACCTTTAACCCCAGACAAACGAGCCTTTAAGAACCTGCCTTTTCTAGGTCCCGCCGTAGCTATATTTGGTTTTAACAAGGGAGCCCCAAAACACAAAGGGCAAAAGGGTATACGGTTGGGAACCAAGCTCTTGAGGATCATGAAAGATTACATATTGTCTTCAGAACTCAGAGTAAGGAGGTCTATTAGGTCCTTGAGGGTTTCGGCGTGGCTTGGAATGTAAAGCTTGGCTTGTGGTCCGCTCGCACTTCTTCCCCTCCCTGCCTTGCCATCTGAGTGCGTGATGTTACCGTTGGACATGACCTCATGCTATAAAGAATTACTATGAAGGATAACTGTAAAGGGCACTGCGAGGGCTTCATGATGGCTTAACGGGCCTGTAAAGTCCAAGCAGTATACCTACCAAAAACAATTCAATGTATATTCCCTAAAGAGACTGTAGCAACCACTCTGCAAACTCATAGAACCTTACATATACAGACTTACAAAGCCTGTGACTCAAACATGCAATACTTTGAGTGGCGGGTATTGGCTGCTCTGCACAGGAATCAGGGAAGGCCATTCTTTCCATTTTAGGGTCTGGGAGTTTCCACATGCTTTGTAAGGCTTTCATAAATTTGTTTTTTCAGTGGGGTGTTGTGGGGTTTATATAGCGGCTTTCTTCGGAATCGTGTCTTATCGAGTTATGCTACGGTTCATCTAAGGCTTTCCCAAAGACTTCACGGTTCGCATGGGGTGTTCCAGGGCTGGGGGTTTGCGAAGTCTTTGGGTCTGTTAATTTTACGAAATTTTAAGGACTTAAGAGCCTCTCCACATTTTGAGGCCCTTGCTTGAGACTGACGGGCTGAGCCACCCTAGCTCCCCCAAAAAGGTTAATCCTTATTCTCTCAATGAGCCACAGAAATAAAGGCTAAAGTATACGATTCCTACTAAACTATAAGAACCCAAAAAGTTCATAGGTTTGGTATTGGGGTTCTAAGAATCTGTTGAATTATGGTAAGGTTATATGAACCCCTGAAGCCTAAAGGTTAAAGGTTAGCTACTCAGCTACTAAGCAGAAACAGTATTTTGCTTCCTCAATATAGGCCTTCTTCGCCAAGGCCAGCTGCATGGCCAATACTGTACAAAGCCTGGTAGGGCTCTTTGTGACTCCGAGCTAGCCCAAATTCCAAGAATATGCTTTAAGATATATCTGGCGGATCTAGCGGAGTCTTGGTCTGATTATGATTGAAGGTATATTCTATACGCAAGCGATCTGGGGAGCCTAGTGTTGGAACATGATTGAATCCGGGGCGACGGCCATGTACGGGACGAAAAACACCACCAGCCCGTGCCAAACCTGAGCGGTTCACAGGCTTCACGATCTCCCGCTGGGTCTTCCTGTAAATGAACGCCCGTTTGAGGAAAACAAACCCTCATGAAACTTGAGGATTGGGTAGTATCAACATCTTCAAGCCCTATACATTTGAGCAGCAGAGCTGCATGATGATTCTACTCCTGCTCTTACTCCTGATTTCTCCTACTCCTGCTTTCTCCGACTCCTGCTCCTCCTTCTCCCACCACCACCACCACCACCACCACCACCACAAACCCAAACACCACCACCACCGCCGCCGCCACCACCCCCACCACCCCCACCACCACCACCACCGCCACAACCACCACCACCACTACCACCACCACCACCACCACCACCACCACCACCACCACCACCACCACCACCACCAACACCACAAACCACACCACCACCGCAGCACCACCACCGCGGCTTCTGGTACACCATTATGTACAGGAAAAATCCTTTGGCCCCTCAGACTTGCATGGATCTGCAGCATGGGGCTGCGCAAGTTGCTAGACCAATCTCGGGCCTAGGAGGTGATGGCTTCGCGCCTGTAGGATGTGCGAGCGACGGGTAGGTGTAGAGGGGGGTGTACCTTATTTTGGGGTCCTTGTAATAATAAAGATCCTACTATTTATAGGGTACTACATTAGGGTCCCCTATTTTCGGAAAATCCCGTATAGGATGCTGGACATATCATAGAGGAGGCATACATGCATTATGTTTGCATTGACCTGACAGTATGGAGAAACAAGGGCCCTCAATGCAGGTCCCACGCGGTGTCAAATGCATCTGTGGAACTCCGCTGGCAATCCAACCCAATGACACGGTGTAGTTCCTCGGACGCAGAATGCTTCAAAATCAACCCTGCTTACTTCCCCACTGCCCAGTAAAAACAAAAGGATAAGCTAAGCTTCTCAGAATAATACTAAACCACAAAGAGCCCCAAATGTTGTTTTTTTTTCGGACCAGCCTGTTTCGGCCCCAAAGTGCAAAATTGAGGTGATGGAGAAACCTAACTAGGATAAAGGTCTTGAGGTGATAATTGGGGTGATCGTACGGGCTATCGTACAGTACCTACAGTCTCCATTGTAGTTCCTTTTTCTTGGCTTCATCAGTCAGATTTATACACAGGATTCTATAAGATAACCCCAAGGAAGGTAAAACATCGAATCTGCCACCCAAAGGCAGCTTAGGGTGTTTTGGGATGCGGAGGCCAGAATTTCGGGTTTAGGGCTCTGGGGCTTGTAATCAAGTTCAGGAGCATGGTTTTCGGGGACGGGTAAGGGTCTAGGCCTAAGGCTTCGGGGCATCTGGAACCCAGTTCTCAGCAGTGAAGCGTAGAGGCAAATCGCTGTAGAACTAGCTGACTCGAGAATGCACACCAGAACGACCTGAGGTGAGATCCTCGAGTTTTCAGGAACACCGGAGCCTCCAGTCTCAACCTCACGGCCCAAATTCTTAACAACAACCACTAAGCGAAGTCAAAATCTCCTGTCCCAAAACCCTGAATCCCTAAGTCTCATCTTCGTCCGTGGCTCATGTAGAGTCTCTGTTGCCCTGCTCGGTAGAGCTCCGGGTACTGCAAGGACGCCTCAAGAGATGCGAGACTCAAGCAAAACTAAGAATCGATCCCAAAGAAATGGAGTACGTAAGTAAACAAGTAAGTACGTCAGTAAGTAAGCAGGTAGGTAGGTCGGTTGGTCGGCTTGGTAGGTTGGCAGGTAGGTAGGTAGGTTGGTGGGCAGGTAGACACGTAAAGTAAGTAAGTAAGTAAGTAGGCAAGCAAAGAAATGTGTACGTTTGTATGCGTTTGCGTCTGTATACAAAATACCCAATGTGTGTATATATATATATGTGCATATTATACACACATGCATGCCTGTTGCATGTTGTATCGGCTTGTGACGGATGAACCTCTCTCTACTCAGTCAGATAGTTAATTGCCACTCAGACTGTCGAGACATTGCAAAGAAATCAGACACGCCAACAAGTTGCAATTTCTACGCATCATTGCACAGATATGTACATGTAGTAATCCGTTCACAGTTCTGTTCTGGCATAGTACACTATCCCATACTTAAGGCTGCCCGTAGACCCGATATAAACCCTAAACCCTGAAACCCTATACACTAAACCCTATGATGCTCATAATCTGTAAACCCACCCTCATCCAAGCCCAAATTCTCAGCCCCTGCTCGTAACCCAAAACCCCCTTATAGTAGAAGCCCAAGAGTTGGAAACCCAATCGTCTCAATCCTTGACATTACTGTATAAGGAATCCCGGCAGTATGTGGCCTTAATCCGGTTTCCAACTTTATGGAGTTTACTGTATTCTGTTCTTCTACGGCTCCTAAGCCCTGAAAGCACCAAACGGTCTCCCCCGGGCCTTCTTCGGCACGTCTTGGTCCAAGACGGCAAACCTTGGGAGGGTTTAGGGTAGTATAGTGTGTGGGTTAGGGTAGTATAGTGTTTTGAGTTTAGGTTTCAGGGTATAGTGTTTTGGGATTATTAGGGTTCCGGGATCGAGACCGTTTCAGGAGCTTGCATGATTTGCAGGCGGCTGGCATCTTCCCAAAGCCCTCAACCACAGTCACATGTGATCGGGTAGCATTGCCAATGCTTCAATCCGGACCACGAGTGGGAGGTAGAGGGACCGGCTGTGGGGCTCGCAGTAACGCAGCGCAAGGTGTAGCAGCGAATTAGAATCCTTCGTTAGGGTTTACTAGTATGTGGCTTAGGATTTTTGGTTGGTGCTTGGTTCCGAGTTAAGGCTTTTGGGACGTCCTCAACCCCTAAACCCCCAAACCCTATAAATATCCTAAACCCTATGCTTACTTCCATTACCAACGTGGCATAGACTGACTTGTCGAAGCCCCGGTTCTCTTCACTATAGGTGACGGTATGGTTTTAGGTGTAGAGTTTCGGAGGTCTGGGTTGAGAAGTTCGGTTTAGGATTTAGGGTTTAGGGTTGAAAGTGGGCTTCGGCATTGAGACGGTAGAGTCTAACTTTGTAGGGGCCCTGGGATTGCGATGAAGGCCTGCGGGTGGAGCTTTTCGTTTCTTTGGAGAGCTTCGGAAGTAAGTGAGCACATGGACGCAATGGGAAACACAAAGGGGACGCCCCTTGGAAGACGACGGGCCACTATATTCCCGAACTATCTGCACCTGCCTTTGCAGCTTCCAGCCAAGTTGCACCATGATCGGGATGAATGTGAAGAACACCTTGGAGCACCCAATAGGGGAAGAGGAAGACTCACTGCGGCGCTTGTGCATTCACTAAATGCGTGCCTCATGCTTGGATGCAAACATGTACATGTGCGCGTGCATCTACATGCATGCGACGAGCGTGAAGACAAAGCACGGTCTCGCACTTGCGCACACCAGCGTGTCCAGACCAGGTTCATGTACGCATGCATGCGGCTTTGGTCGCAGTCGACCAATCTGCTGCTCACAGTGTCCGGACAACTGCAGCATTCCCTAGGGATCTAAGGACTCATACATTAAGGCTGTTGGGCTCGAAGACCATACTATTTGAGGGATTTGGTCTGTTTTGATCCCTAGGATTGCATGTAGCGAAGAGCTGTTGCCGACAAGCTGAACTAGTGCACACAAAAACCTTTCCGCGACCCCTTCAGCCAGGCATCGTTATATCCCTGATACAGGATGTCATTGTACAGCTTCTGTCCAGAAAATCCCGAGACTGCACCTGCCGGGCAAGAGATGATGGCTATGCTTTTTTTTTCACATGTTCGCCTGTGAGTTTCGGGTTTAGGCTTCAGATGGCTTCGGCAAGAAGCCTCCCAAAGGCCCGACACCGCCAGCAAATAAGCGCCAGACTTCCCACGCAGCGGTTTATATAGGTGTCTAGAGTCCACGCGACTGTACCATCGCATTCCCTGAGCCTGAAAGAAGACATGCCCGTGGCCAAAGATGGGTGCTGTCTCCGATGTCAAGCCGTCCAAAATAATCGCCGCACTGCGCAAACCGTTCAATGTCACAAGTGCAAGATAATTGTGCAGGCTTAGAGGTTTGGTGCCGAGCTGGGGCATTCGGTCTCAGTGCCGAGGCTGGTTGCAGTAGCTTTCAAGGCTACCGTCACGTCCGGAGCAAAAAGAAAAGGAAGCGCCACCGAACATCGAAAATCTGTTCACCAGGGATCCCTGTGCACGAACTCCCCGCCTAGGAAGTACTGCGGCAGCACGCAGACAAAGTTCTTGTAGAACCTTAAATTGGCAAACTGGTGGCTCTTTCCTCTGGTGACTCATCGATCGGGAACCCTAAAGCCTTACTTAGAGGCCCAGGGGACTTATTAAGTCGGTTATAAGTAGGGTTATAAGTACCCTAAATGGAGTTACCCCAGCGAAAACCCTACTTATAACCTACTTACTAAGTCCCCTGGGCCGCCAAGTATCCCGGCGGAGCCCCAATCACCCAATCAGATATTTCAGCCTGATGACACCCTGTGAGAGTTGGAGATGATATGTGGGGGCTGGGAATTCTCAGTCTGGACCACTGTTGTCCAGTTTAGGGTTTAGGGTTTAGGGTCCAGTAGTCAGTCGTTGGCGTGATAACGTCAAAGTACTTAGGCAAGTGGTTGTTGCTTGCTTGCTTGCCTCGTCGCGCAGAAGCAGGCCAAGGAAGAAGCAGCGGTTCTCTTCTCAACGTGCCGAGAAAAAACAGCTGAGAGTGAGAGGATTGATTTTGAGATTTGGGGTTTAGCGGTTCAGGGTAGCGAAAGGAACTAGATGCGTTGCAAGAGGAAACAGAAGGAATTCCGGGAGTATGTGTGTATGTGTAGATATATATGTATATATGTATATGCATACATATATATACATATATATATATATATATATATGTACATGCACACACACGCATGCATATACGCTTACTCTAAGGCAAAGAGAGATTGCAGTTGTTGCACGGGGTGAGCTCACAGTTTAGGGGCCCAGAAAGGCTGGGTTAGGCAGTTCGATTGGGCTTTGGCTTTGTCAGGTTCAGGGACATCTTGAATCTGTGTATCTACTACCCAGGAGGGGTCCATATATGGGAGTTTCCGAAATTGGGGGACCCTCGTACAGTACCCGAAGTAGTAGGATCCCTATACTAAGGACCCCAAGATAAGGTACCCCTAATTTTCGGAAACTCCCATATGCTACTATTATGGAACTCGGCTCCTAAAACCATGATAGGGACGGTCTTTTGGGACCTAATTCCATACTTGTAGTCTTTATGGACCCTCCGGGTACATGCCGGACGCAGCCTCCAAGAAAAACTGGATCTCCCAAAGCCGAAGCCCTGCAAGACTTTGCTCCAAGAACCCGGCATGTTTGGGTATCTGCTTTTGCACACAACAGATCCTAACCACAAAACTGGCTATCCCAAAAATGGGGTGGGGTATGCGCCATCTGAAAACTTTTACTATTTAACCATTTGGACACACAGTCCATCTCTCCTCCCTCCTCCCGTCATCCAACTGAGTCCGCGGGCATGTAGTTCGCGAGGATGGCTATCCTGGTTTAGGGTTTAGAGTTTAGGGTTTCAAGGTTTACGGGCCAGGGTTCCATTCCCTACTAGCAATGCGGGCCTTATAATTTCAATCGGGCTTTTGATGAATATGCTACCACACTCATAATAAGGAACCCCAACATATGTGTAGGTACACATTGAGGCCCCCTATATTGTATTCTGAAATCATGGGGCTTAGCCCTAAGGCTCCATGTACCCATATAGTATATACTTAGGCCTTAAAGTACCTATATAGGGACCACTTTAAGGCTTAAGTATCTACTATAAAGGTACATGGAGCCTTTGGGTAGGATAAACCCTAAGCTTAAACCCGCAGCCTTGCAACCAAAAAGGCCCTCCTTCGAAGGCTCCCATGGTACCCATATGGGTGGTTATCAAAAATTATGGTTTAGAGTTTAGGGTTTAGGGTTTATAGGGTTTAGGGTTTAGGGTTTAGGGTTTAGGAGGTACCGTATTATAGTAAGGACCCAAAAAAGGGGACCCTAATTTTGACAACCAAACATTTAGTAGGTACTTAAGCCTTCAAGTACCCATACAGGGACCTCTTTAAGGCCTAAGTACCTAGTATATGGGCACATGGAGTCTTAGGGTCCTTCGGTAGCACCATCGGCCGTGAACCAGGAGGATGTACTGAAGGAAGCGGAACTGAGAGATTCCGTAGTCACCTCAGGAAGAGGTCCGTTTATGAATCGGGTTTAGGCCTTAGGGCTTATAGAGTCTAGGGTCTGGGATTAGGGTTTAGGGTAGTCACCTCAGGAAGAGGTTCGTTAATGATTCCGGTTGAGGACTTTGGGTTTGGGGTCTAGGGTCTGGGTTTAGAGTAGTCACCTCAGGCAAAAGGGCTTTTACTACAAGGGTCTATATGGGTGGTTGTCAAAATTATGGTCCCTTTTTGGGTACTCTAAATATTTGGTGCCGTAATATTCTAAGGACCCAAAAAGGGACCCCAATTTTGACAACCACCCATATGGGGTTTTTAGGGATCAGGGGAGCCACCTCCGGATAAAAGCGTCGTGTATTACACAGGTCGAGTGTCCAGGTGAAATGTCATGCATATTATCCGCCATGAACTGGCAGACCCCGTTTCTGTAAGTAAACGCAAGTCCCACCCACATGTTTGTGTTTTAATGTTATGGCATATTTGGATGCGCGCACCCAGCATAGCAAACTCCAGCTAAACGCAGTGAAATGATGCATCCATGACATCCTACATCAACCACAGCTAAATGCAGTGAAATGCTGCACTATGACATCCTACATCAACCTCACCATGTCAAGTTTTATCTAAACAGTACGTGAGGTTATGTTTGCGATCATGGCCACCCTGTGCCTATTGGTTTTGCTGCCACTGTTGCCTTTGAAGCCTCTGAGGTAGCAAGTGTTCGGTTTCACAGGTTTGAAGCTTTTGGATTAGAAAGCTTTCGGATTTGAAGGTTTGAAGCTTTTGGCATACGAAACTGTCGGATATTTGAAGCCTTTGGGGCAGGAATAAACTTTCGGGTCTGACAGGTTTGAAGCCTCGCGTGTAGCAATCCGTCGGGTTTTATACAGGTTTCACCCTAAACCCTAAACCCTAAACCCTAAACCCTAAACCTTTTGGGGTAGCAAACTGTCGGGCTTCAGAGGTTCGAAGGCTCTGGGGTACTGTTGATGATCTATAAATCTGCGTTACCTTAAGGACCCTAAACTATGGGGATTCTGGTACATTCCTATTTATGGGTCATGCAGGATTTATAGCATCAGCCGTAGGAAACGGTCGGGTTAAAAAGGTTTGACGCCGGCAGTGCACTGCAGTTGGGGTTGCAAAGGACCTACGTACACGAAAGAACACAACGCCTTTTATCCTGAAACCCTTAGCCCTCACACGCCGAAGCTTCAAACAGGTATTATGACTTGGGCACAAAAATGCCTGCATGGCAGCCTTGCCACGGTTGGAGCCAATCTCGAAGGAGCTTTTTGCTCTTGAGCATGCCGGACGAAATAACGGCCTTGCAAAGACTGGGCGCGAGCCCGCCCTTGCGACTGTTTGAGATCGTTGAGATGGGAGTTTCCGAAAATAGGGGACCCTTATTTGGCACACTAAATAATAGGATCCTATTATAAGGACTCCCAAATAATTCAAATAAGGTACCCCTAATTTTCGGAAACTCCCGGATAGAAGTCCACGATCCGAGTGAAGGATTCAATGGTGACATCTGTTTGTTTGGCTTCGTCTGCAGGGAAGAACTCTTCGATGTAGTCTTGGCGGTCTTGCAATTTGGAAAGGCTCCACTCCGGTTCCTCCTCTTTGGGCTCAGCCAGCTTCAGCCGCGGAGCAGCCGCTGCGGCTGCCACCTGACCCGGCGCCTCCTCCACATTGAAAGAGAACTCCCGAAAGTTGGAATATGGATTAATGGTAGGATCCCCTATAATTTACCTTAAAGGGGATACGATAATGATATTCCAACTTTCTGGCTTCTACCATATTGCATCAGGTCCAGCTGGTCGTGATTGCAATCCCAAAGGGTCCCAATTACTGTTTTGGGGGATACTTCCCCAAATCAGAAAAAAGTAATTCCTAATATGAAAACCCTACATTCCACTATACAGGTACTTTGGACCCTTTGGGAGTTTGGTAGTGGTTCTACCATCCCCGGCCTGCACGGAAAAACAGGTTTCGGGCTCAAGGCGGAACAGTTTTATGTCAAGCAAGCAGGACGCAAAGAACTTGTGGAACTACCAGGAGCCATGAAGCAGACTTCTGGCAATATAATATAGTATCGCATGGCACAGTCTGGTAAATTATAGCGTATGCATCAGGGTTTTCTTAAGGGGTTCCAATAAAGATCGTATAGGGCTTTAGTATAGGGGCCTGGTGCAATCCAAAAAACACGAAGCAAAGGAGAACCCAGTGACTCAGGCCCCAGCTGACATTGAACGCTTGCAGGCCTGGAAATGGGCGATCAACTTTGAATCTCAATGGAGGTTGGGGTGTAGAGTTTGGTGGGTTAGAATTCAGGGTTCAGGGGTTCAGGGCTTTGGGCTTAGAGTTTGGGGCCGGTTAAGGCTCTTGTTCCAAATAAACGTGGTAAGGGTTACGTCTGTACATAGTAGAGGCCAGAAAGTTGAAACATGCTGACCCTCATGCCCTTAAAGTATAGAGGATCCTAGTACTACTCATCGTAAATACATGTTGCAACTTTCTGGGGTTCACTGTAGAGCTTTATAAGGGTCGGGAGAGGAGGTGTGTAGGGTCAAGATTCGGAGGCCTGTTTCGATTACGAGCCTAGGGTCGAAGTTCACGGTTTAGGGCTGGGGTTGAGGTCCTAATTTGGGGATGGGGAGTTACGAAGTTTAGAGTTTAGGGCTGAGGACCCGGGGAGCCTAGCAAGTAGTAAGTAGGTTAGACGTAGAGTTATCAGTGCAAAAAAAAAGGAGTTACCCTCAAAACAGCCCTCTTATAACCGACTTACTAAGTCCCCAGGGCCTCCAAGTAGGGCTGAAGGCTTTTGTTGTAAGCTTCCGGATACTTTCGCAGGTAGGCAACTATCCAAGTAGGCATCCGTTCGTGTTGCATTTACGCTAAGACTCCCACTTTACAAATAGTAACTACTTTGGGCTCCCTAAACCCGAAACCCTAAACTAACTGCTACCCTACTAGTACGACTCCAAAGTTTACAAATAGTAGCTACTTTGGGCTCCCAAAACCCTAAACCCCAAACTAACTGCTACCCTACTAGTACGTTGGGCTGCATAAAGTTTACAAATAGTAGCTACTTTGGGCTCCCTAAACCCTAAACCCTAAACTAAGTGCTACCCTACTTTGGGCTGCATGGAGTCGCAGGGCCCCTAGACCCGAAACTGCTGTGGAAAGACCCGAAAACACGACGTTCTCCCTGCTGGGCACGAAATCCAAGTACACCTCGCGATAATCTTTTGGTTAATTATCTATTTTAATAACAAGACTAATCATCATAATAGTAGCCATATGTATGTTTATATATATATATATACATATGTGTGCGTGTGTGTCTTTGTGTGTGTCTTTGTGTGTGTATGTGTGTGGGTGTGTCTGTGTGTGTGTGTGTGTGTGCGCGTGTGTGTGTGTGTGTGTGCGTGTGTTTGCATACATCCCATCTGCATTTACGTGTATATGTGTGTATACACACATATATATATATATATATGAATATGTATCGGTATATGTCATACAGCACTTGTGTCTCAAAGAGGAGCAGCAAAAGGGGCCTTCGAGTCCGCGGATGCCGATACCAACATCTGCACTCCTGGGATTGCTAACATAGGGGCCTTAATAATTAGACTAGGGTTTTGGGGCATATTACACTGTAACCACTGTAAAATACAATAAGGAGCGCCCAAAATAGTATAGGTACTCTAGGCTCCGGAGAATGTGAGGGCCTTAATAATTAGAATAAGGCTCATTTAAAGGGTTCCTTAAAGGGGACTATACGGGATCTATGAGGGCACTATAATCCAAGGGTAAAAAGAAGGACCCTTAATAAGGAACCCTCGGTATATCCCCTTCATATAGCTATTTTATACCCATCATATGGCCCATTACAGGGTAAAGGTCCCCATTAAGGGTCCCTCCGGTCCCTCCGTTTCCCCTTTGATGTACGGCTCTGCCAGTTCGAAGTAGGGGTTCAGAAATGGGTAGTTGTCAAAATTATCGTCCCTTTTTGGGCACCCTAAATATTAGGTGCCGAATTATAATCGGAACCTAAAAAAGGACCCTAATCTTGACATGCCCTCCCCCTAGGGGGGGGGGGGGTGGGGGGTCGCGGAGAAATAGACGGCGCCGACTTCCCGGCATCTGGGTTTAGATGGGGGGGGGGTTAACACCCTGACGACTCGGTTCCCGCATGTAAGTACTCCGGGATGTGTGGACTCTGGTTTCTGCTCTCTCACGTGAAACGATCGGTAAGTCAGGAATTTCTGGAGTATCCCACTGCTGATCTGCTGCGCCCCCCCGCACGCCTGAAACACACCATAACATCCAAAATGCGAGCATCAGTTGGGAATGTTCCCGAGGAGCCGAAGATGAGACTTTGCCAAGCCCCTCTTGCAGCGCCGAGAATGGGGTTGGTCAAAACTTTTCTGTTGGAGCCGAGAATGACGGTTTGTGTAAGCCACTTTTTGGAGCTAAGAGCAGTTCCTTTTTAGAGCCGAAGTCCCCAACCTTTCCCCACCCCCGTTCATGATGCAAGGTCGAAGGGCTTTCTGAGTTTTCTGGCGAGACCGAGCATGATGAGGATCAGGATTGATGCCAACTAGGAGCGGGTGTCGGCGCCGGTGCGTTACCAGACCCATCCCTCCAACGTAGGATGTTGAGCCGGTCTTGGTGTTTCATCTGGTTGGATTTGGTGGCTTTGCTGGGTTTCGCAGAGAAATACAGCTCCAAAGCAATAGGCTCGGGAGAGGGTTTCGATGTTTGCAAAAAAAATTTGGCACACTGAGCTGCATACTGAGATCGGTAAGGAAAGCAGACAGTTCCAGGTCGGAAATAGGCGGCTGGGATGGGGGTCTCTCTGGCGCGGTAGTCTAGCAAGACTCTTGGAAGCCTGGGTCCCCCCACCTACATCAGCTCTTTTCCAGCCGTTCGTCGGCAACCCACATACACACACCGGGGTCTGTCGCTGGGGTCTGTTTCGCTCACACTGAGCTGCATACTGGGCTCATCGGTAAGGGAAACAGACAGTTCCAGGTCGGAAATAGGCGGCTGGGATGGGGGTCTCTCTGGCGCGGTATTCTAGCAAGGCTCTTTGAAGCCTGGGTCCCCCCCCCTACATCAGCTCTTTTCCAGCCGTTCGTGTGCAACCCACACACACACACACCGGGGTCTGTCGCTGGGATCTGTTTCGCTTACGCTGAGCTGCATACGGGGCTCATCGGTACGAAAAACAGACAGTTCCAGGTCGGAAATAGGCGGCTGGGATGGGGGTCTCTCTGGCGCGGTAGTCTAGCAAGACTCTTGGAAGCCTGGGTCCCCCCCCACCTACATCAGCTCTTTTCCAGCCGTTCGTGCGCAACCCACATACACACACCGGGGTCTGTCGCTGGGATCTGGTTCGCTCACACTGAGCTGCATACTGACAGTTCCAGGTCGGAAATAGGCGGCTGGGATGGGGGTCTTTCTGGCGCAGTAGTCTAGCAAAGCTCTTGGAAGCCTGGGTCCCCCCAACCTACATCAGCTCTTTCCCTGCCGTTCGTGTGCCTCACATACACACACCGGGGTCTGTCCCTGGGATTTGTTTCGCTCACGCTGAACTGCATATTTGCTCGTCGGTATGGAAACTAGACACTTGCAGGTCGGATATGAGCGGCTGGGATGGGGGTCTCTATGGCGCGGTAGTTTAAGGGGCTCTTGGAAGGTCAAGGCTCCCGGGCGCCAGGCCCACCCGTGCTGTTGTTGGCAGGCAGGGCGGCAAAACAACGAAGAGCTCCGACAGAATAGTGGGGAAGACTATGCTCTTAGCTATCTGTTTCTCTCTGTCTCTTTCTCTGCTTGCGTTTTCTCTCCGTTTCTCGGCCTTCCCTCTCCCTCTCCCCCTCCCTGCCATCTGCATGCAGACCCGGGCCTACGTTCGCTCTCTCTCTCTCTCTCTCGCTCTCTCTTTGCTTTGCTAGGGGCTTGGAGCGGGAGTAGTCCTCCCTCTCTCTCTCTCTCTCTCTCTCTCTGTCTCTCTCTTTACCTCTCTTTCGCTCTCTCTCTGTCCCTCTCTTTGTGTCTCCGTGTCTCTGTGTCTTTGTGTCTCTGTCTCTCGGTCTCTCGGTCTCTCTTTCTGTCTTTGTCTCTCTGTCTCTTTATCTCTTTGTCTCTTTGTCTCTTTCTCTCGCTTTTCTCTCTGTGCGAGGGAACCCCCGTGGAACGACAGAGTGATAGCAAGAACACAGGCCGGGTTGGGTATGGCCATATAGCGGGCTTGAGGAGATGGCTAAAACAAAGTAGACTGATGCTAGAATCAGCCCTGGATGTGACGATTGGTGACCCCTTCCACTGCTCCTGTGCGTCCTTCATAACGCATTGATTCCCGGCTATTTATTTGGAGGTCCCCACCCTAACATAAATAGCCGCCCCGGCTATTCTAAATAGCCCCCGATTCAACTAACCCCCCCCCCATCCGGCTATTGCTAGGGGGTCCCCATTCTTGACAACCACCCAAACTGAGGTTGTGGGTTTAGGCTTGGGGTTCCGGGCTCAGGGCTCCTTTTGGGGGTTCATATGTAGAACCCTATAAGGTAACCCCAAAAAGGAAATGCTATGGGGCCTTTGGGTAGGGTTTAGGCGGGCGTAGCGTTCAAGTATGGTTTCAAGCAGCAGTAACCAGCAGTATGATCTGTGCGGTCTACAGCCATGCTAATTATTTGGCACTTGTACACTCTAGGAATCGGAACACCGGGCACAAGTGCTAGAAAGAGCGAGCCGGATTTCAGCATTGACATACATATACAAACAGTGCAACATAGCAGTGTCGCATGCCTGGTACTTCATTGCTTCATTTGACAATTTTTTGGCACAGTGACCTGACCAAGATCCCACCTTCCGGAGACACAGCATTTCTTGAGCTCCAACAACTCTGATATTACTCAAGGGCTTCTAGGGTTCAAGCTGCTTTGAAGGTCATCACAGCCGAGGGTATATAGGGTTCAATACTATGCAAGCCCTTTCGAGGGCTTCAAGGGGTTAAATTAAGAGGGCGTTCGAAGGGGTTCACGAGTATGTAATACTGTAAATACATGACCGCAAAACCCAAATCACGATGGATCATACATATTACGTGTACACGTCTGTATATATATATATATATATATATATATATATATATATATATACACTCGCAAAAAACTCAATCAGGTTTACACACATTCCGTTCCCGGAATTGCAATCAGGGGCTCTCGACATAAGCTTTTTTGGGGTCTAGGGTTTAGGCCTTGAAAGGTTCTTAAACTACTGCAATTCCGTTCTTTGACTTGCTCCGGGCGGAACTTAACATCGGTTTGTGCTCGGTTGGCACCCACGCGCATCTTTGTGCATCGAATTATGCCCACAGCATGAACCTTTACAGTGCGACAACGGATTGGACCTCGCTGTCTTGTGGGATTTGCTGGACCTCGTCCTTCTTCTGAGGGCTCGGTGCAGACTTTTCCGACCTTGGTTGTAGTCTCACGGCGCCACCAAAAGCAACTCTCATGAATATGTCGACTTAGTCGACTTAGCGCTTGCAGGTTGAGGGACAGGTACGGTTGATGATATAAATCCTGCATTACCTTAATGACCCTAGACTATGGGAATTATCGTATACTCCTTATTATGGGTAATGCAGCATTTATATCATCAACAGTATTCTAAGAACACACAAGCACGAAGTGCCACCTAGCGACTCCTGCGGATAGGCAAAGGGTTCTTTGCCACAGAGCCTGAAGTACGGCTCCGACCGTGTGTGCGTCAGGCGCATCCTTGCACTCATTAGTTGGATTTTCAGCTTCTTGGCTGGGGCATTCTTTTTAACATGTGAGTAAGGGTCTATAGACTTGTTAATAGGGGTCGGATGCGGGCTTATGGGGCTTTCCAGAGACACCAAACTACTCCAAAGCCTGAACCCCTGGATGAAACCAGTGTATAGGCAAGCACTGAAGGCCTCAATGCAACCCTCAACACTGAGGGAACCACTAAGCAACACGAAATCAGCTACTGCACTTCAAACCCTCAAGCCCTGAAACCGAAACACCAAAACAATAACCACTCTACTAAGCTTGTGAAGCATCATTCAGATCATTCCCTTACAGTCTCGAGATCTACCTACAGTCTGAGATACCACCAAACACCCTCTTCCCCGCAAGGCTGACAGTTTCAACCCTACAACCCTACACACTGAAACTGAACCCTCTGCTCATATTCTAAAGCATCCCCAAACCCGACAAAAAGGAAAAACCCTTGAACCATAAATCCCTAAGCCCCAAAACCCTAAACCCGACAACTTGAAACACTGAATTTCCCTAAGCCCTAACCCCGAAACCAAGCGTCATTCCCGAGGATTGCATCCTAAATATCTACCAATACTATTTTTGTGCTTCCTTGTATGATTATAGTGAAATGGGCCCCTAAACCCTTTTCTAGTTATTAAGGCCGACATATTATGCAGGATGGGGTGTTCTGCTCGAGCTTAGGCTTGCCGGCCCGGAATCCTCTCATGATGAAGCCCTACCAAAGCGGTCTAGTAATTGCAACAACAGCTGCTCATAGGTTTAAGGGTTCCTTTTAATCAAAAAGGAAACGGAGGGACCCTTAATGGGGACCCCTACCCTATAATGGGCTATATAATGGGTATATCACAGCTATATTAATGGTATATACCTAGGGGTCCTTATTAAGGGTCCCTCCTTTTCCCCTTTGATTTAAGGTACCAAGCGTCATTCCCCGGGATTGCATCTTCAGGCTCGTCAAGGTGGCACAAGCGGTGACCAATCCTCCCCCGGCCAACAAAAGTGCCGGAGCCCAGGAGAACCAAAGAACGGATGCTTCAAACCTGGGCATTAGGGGAGTTTGGGGCTTTGAGGTTTTATAGGGCTTAGGGATGCTTGAAATCTATGCTTTAGGACGGGACTAAGGCAGTAAGGTTTGGGGTTTAGGGCCTATAGGGTTTGCAATTATACGGTTTTACATTTTTCCTGGCTTGACTGCCTTGGGGGTTGATATGGTTTAGGGCTTTAGGGTTTAGGGCTTTGTGGTTGAGGGTTTGCCCGGCTCAACCTTGAATTCTTACGGCTTTTAGTTTTGTTGCCAGCGTGCCAATATACAATACAATGTCTCTAGGGCTCTGAGGGTTTCCAGCGCTGCTTACAACCCGGGCACCTTGGGGTTGCAGTCGCATTTGCGAGAATCTTGGAACATATATATATATATATATATACATACAGACACACATGTATATATATATATATATACATACGGACCCTAAACCCTAAAACCCAACAGCGGTAAACCCCCAAACCACCAAAATCCCAAACCCCATATGTATACGTGTTCCTTGGGACTCTTGTAAGGATGCTCCTAATAGTCACTCAAAAAGAGCTGCACTCCGAAACCAAACTCCTAAACTCAAAGGGGCGAAGGAGGGAACCCTTAATGGGGACCCCTACCCTATAATGGGCTATACAATGGGTAGATATATATATATATATATATATGCTATGCTAAGGGTATATACCTAGGGGTCCTTATTAAGGGTCCCTCAATTGGCCCTTGCATAAACTCTCTCTCTATTTCGCCGACGCAGCACTGTACACCCTATGAAACCCCAAACCCTGAGCCTTCGAGGTCGTTTTAGAATCCAATCCAACCTCGAACCCACCGAAAACTGGCCAAGCACTGGAAACCTTATGAAACCCCCAAGCCCTAAACCCTAAACTCTCAACTCCTAAACCCTAAACCCTAAGAAACCCCCAAACCCCGAAGGAGAGGGATTATCCGAGTCGCAGCATCGGTGCGAAGCCGCCGAAGATGCACACACCCACATTGTAGCTCAGGCCCATGCCGGCATTCCGAACCTCGCGGATGTGGGTTGGGATTTTTAGGGACTGCGGTCTAGGATTTACTGTTGAGGGTCTAGGGATTTGAGTCTAGGGTTTACGTTTAAGGGCTTCTGTATGGTAGGTATGGGAGTCAAGCTTTGGCTCACAGCATGTGCCCAGGGTTTCATTCATGGGTGGCTTTGCACCTGACCAGAGATCTTGTCGGGCAAGGATCCTGTAGGTTCCCGGGCTCGTGTTTTTTGGCGATCTCTGTCTGGAGAAACCCGGTTTGAGATTCGACTAAGCAGCCAAGCAGAGCATCACGTAAGGTTCAACGTTCAGGGTGCTTAGGGCATGGGCGTTTGGGTTGGATGATCCAATGCAGGCATGTATCGACACCCTACTTACCGTACCTTCTAGTCCCATGATGCTGCAAGAAAGCCCAGACCTGCTGCCTGAATCTAAATTGACCGCCAAGCTCTTACAGGACCGCTACGGAAGCCCTGTACGCTCCTCCAAAAAATGTCCTGTGAAAAGGCCTACACAAGCTTTAGGGTTTAGGGTTTAGGGTCATCCTTTGAGCTCTTCTAAAACCTCCTCTGTAAAAAGGCCTACATAAACAACCACCCTTAGCAAAACCCTCCAACAACACGGGAGTTGGGCTCCGCACCTCCACGGGGAAAAGCTCGACCACCTGCTGAAATCAAGGGCTGGTCGCCTTGAGGATTTCGAGGCCTCTTCTGTGGTTCGCTCTTTAAGGATTTGAAGTAACCAGGGAGAAAAAAGTAGAGACTTTTATTTCATAATGGTTCCTTTAGGGAACAGATACCCAAAAAAAAGTATTCAAGTATGGTACTCCAAACCCAGGTTTAAGGATTTGAGGTTTAGGGTTTAGGGTTGGAGTTCAGGATTCAAGGTTAGGGTCCAGGATTTAGGGTTTAAAGTTTAGGGCTTAGGGTTCTATAAGGATTTGGGGCTTGAGGGCTTCAGTAACTGGTGCCTGAATAAATAGAATAGGGTTCCTTTAAAGGGCTCCTTTTAAAGGGGTCTACAAGGATTACTATAAGCGGTATTTTCGGGGTTTAGTACAGGGACCTAAAGAATTACCAAGATATTCTAGAATAATGATGATCATGAAGAACCCTAAGGAATAATGTCGCTAAATGTTCCGGCTTCTGCATTATTGTGCGGGCTCCTTTAAAGGCTCTGTTAAGGGCGCCTTTGAGGGTTCGTTGAAGGGTTTAGGGTTTCGGGTTCCCTTAATGGTTTCTTTAAGGGTGTTTTCACCGATGCGAGCTGCAGCTATGATGGCTCGCATCCGAACAACCAGCAATGATTGTCTGACCATCAAAGCCCCGAGGGACTCTGCTTCGGCCCCTTCCATGTTGAACTCTGGAAGTTTGCGGATCAGCTGAAGCAGTCCGGATCAGGTCCGAATGGGGCGTTGCTCTGATGGGTCATTGGCCGGGGCGGCGCTGGACACGACATCGAGGATAGGAGGCACTGTCGAGCCTGCCGTTTCTGGCCCGGAGGGCAATCCTGCACTGGGGCTGCCCCGCCTTCCGTTTCAATCTCTGCCTGCACCTGGACGGTTTCCATCTTGTTCAGCAGTTCAGCGCATGGTCTTCCAGGGACTGCACCACAAGCTCTTCAGGGGAGGGCTGCTCATCGTCGTAGGCCTCGTCCACAAGGTCCGGGTCATCCAGCGTGTCCGTGGTAACGGGTTCTGCAGTAAGGATTATGCAAAGGTTTAGGATTTAGGGCTTTGGGTCTGGGGCACCGGTTACACGATATGCGTCTAGAAATTTGAAAAGTTTAGCAGCTTGAAGTTCAAGGTTCCTTTAAGGGTTCCTTCAAGTTCTTCAACCACCCCCTAGAGCCTAGAACCGTTGCAAATCAAATCTCTTAAATGGAATCTGCTAAAAGCACTGAAAAAGTCCTGGAATATTTTAGTAGGGTGTACAGGTTTTTTTGTTGGTTTGAGGGCTAGTCATGAATTCTGTGAGGGTCCCTGTACACACAAAGAGGTTTTAGGGCTCTTTTCCAAGTGGTGATAGCGGGAATGCCTTACCAGGCGGAGCCTCTGGTTGGGGCCTCTGACACCTGGTGTTTCAAACCCCACCCTACCCCTGAGGCCCCGGTCACTAAAGCCTTTTGAAGTTTAGGGTTTCCCTTAAGCCTGAAGAACCTACCTTTTAGGGATCCTTATTATGACTTCCTTATATGAGTCCGTAAAAAAGTAGACTATTCCGGGTTAAGGTAAGGCTTGGTGACATCCTTGTAAGTTGCAGACTCCCAGATCTGAAATGCTGAATTAGGGCTTCGGGTTCGTGTTAGCCCAAACCGCAGCCCTAAACTTGAACAAAACGTCAACAGGGTGACTTCAACTGCCAGATGTTGGGCTGTTTGTAAGATTCCTTCTGATCCAATGCTCGGGCTCAGAACAACTCTACAGTAGAAGCCAGAAAGTTGGAATATTATTATCCTAAACCCTCTATGGTAAATTATAGGGTATATCCTGCCCTGAAACCATATATATATATATATATATACCAACTTTCTGGAGTTCCCCTTTACACAAATAGGAGATCCCTCGAACCTCTGAGCCGCTAAAGCTGGAACACTACCTATAGTCTCCATTGTAGCTCCTTTTGGGGGTTACTTTACAGGATCCTTAATATATAATTGGTTAAGCAAAGAAAAGAAACGACAATTGAGACTATAGGTAGGCAAACTCCCTAAATCTTCGAACCCCAGGGCATTCGGCTAGACATGCGCCATCTTCGCTGAAACCGAAACCCTAAACCCTTGCCTGGAGCATGTGCACCATGAAGAGGGCACCGAGAATCCCATAGCCCAAGCCGTACCTAAACTTTGAGACGTTCGGATCCGTTACATTAAACGTCACTTTGAGGGTTCCTGTAAAGGTTCCGATAGTGAAGTTTTGCTTCGGAGGCGGGCCAACGCGTAGCTTCTTCTGCACCTACATGCTGGATAAGCTCGCAATAGTCTTCCGGGATTTGACAGTATGACCACACCACTTGTACACCCAGAGACCCTACATACCCTGGTGTTTAACCTCAGACGCGCTGGAATCTTTGAAGACACCCCCCGAACCCTACAATAAGCAGTCAGCCCTCAACTAAAGTAATGAGGGCTTGTGGTCTGTTTGTGTGAACCTTCATCCAAACCACCGGGAGCTCCACAACCCTACAGAGGAAGCCCGGAACTCTATAGAACCTTTACTACACACCCTGAACATCCCGGAGCCATTACTATAACCACAGGCCCCAAAGCAGTTCCGTTTGAGGCTTCATATGTAGACTGCTATAAGGTAATCCCAAAAAGGAACTACTATGGGGCCTATGGGTAGCCAAGGGACAGTAAGATGATGAGTTCCGGCTGCTCCGCTGTGCTGATCGCAACGAGGAGTGGTCCGCCAAACACCTCGCAGGATCAGGATTCGAGTCGCAGACTCAGACTTTCTGGAGTCTTTAAAACCTGTTTGAGGTCGTTGGCACAAGCGAGGGCTTGTTGAGTTGGCACCGGACTCTTAGGACGCTCAACCTCCAAGAATTCTTGAGGTGTTGGGTTTACGGATTGAAGGACTTTGGTAAAGCTCCCTAAACCCTAAACCCTAAGGGGCACCATGAGGGAGAGGCTTCCGACGAGCTGAATGAAGGCAACGCCATGGCGATCTGCGAAGAGTCCGACCACAGGGCCCAGCAGGATGACCTTGTGGGTTCAGAGCTTAAGCGTTTGGGGGTTTAAAGGGTTTAGGGTTTATTTTGGGGTTTGGGGTTAGGGTTTATAGGGCTTAAGGGTTTGGGAGTTTAGATGTTTAGGGGGTTTTGGGTTTATATAGGGGTTTGGGGTTTAGGGTTTAGGGCCTTGTGTTTCTTTCTACAGGACAGGGTGTTGATGAAGAGCTGACACTTTTCAGGCCAAGGTTCTCGGAGGACGCTATGCGGGCTCTGTAGGAGCATTGACTTTGCATGGAGTTTGGACGGACCTTCAAAGAATTTAAGCCCTCAACCCGGGAATCAACCCTGAGTCCGAAAATGGACCCCAAACCTGCATCATCAACACGAAACCGCATAGCTGCCACGCCGATATGGCTTAGGGTTTGGGTTGAGGGAACTCACATGAACTAATCAGCCGGGTCTGGATGAAGCTCCCCGCTGGACAGCGCCGCTGCAATACACCAGAATGGCCTAAAGAATCAGAAGAAGGTTTCGGCGAATATATTACAATACGGGGATACATCCGGCATTCTAGTGTTGATGAGCTTCCCAACTGTACTCTTTAAGATTTCCCACCCCCCCCCGTGACAGATCAGCCACTGATTTCCGGCTGCTGGTCACAGCAAAGCACTGTAAACCATACTTCTTAACCGCCTTGATTATGTAACCTATAGACATACTCTAGAAGCCTGAACAATGCTTGTGGGGGTTAGGGGTTTTGACACTATAAGCTGGGTTTAGGAACCCCAGGGCATATGTTTAGTAACTCATTATTTCGACGCATAGACCGTCAGCTTTCCCTATGTTTCCATACCTCCCACTATCCCTTGATTAAGGAATATGCCGTAAATCATATGAGGGATTCTACGACAAATTGAAGTGTATTCCTTAACTAAGGGATACAAGGTCTGGGCTAGTCGTCGGAGAGGTCGAGCTGCTAAAGCATTTGCCGCTGCCCCGGCTGCGATGCGGACCCGGCCAGAGACGCCACTTTTCCTGGCTGAGGGGTTTAAGGATTTAGGGTTTAGGGATGTTCAGGATTTTGGAATCAGAGCTCTAGGTTTCGGCGTGTCAGGTTCTAATCTGGGGTTTTCACTATAGGGCTTTTAAAACCTTAGGCTTTAAGGTTTGGGGATACGAATATGCAGGTGTAGGGCAAACCTTGGCCAACAGATTCGAGACCCAGCGTACAGTCCACAGTGCTTTAGGGTTTTAGGCTCTGGTTGACGACGCGCCAAGGGCCTGAACCCTAAACCCTGCTGCTCTGCCATGGTGGTTAGGGAACTAACGGACAGCCGAGATCCGAAGGCCCGAAAACACACCGTCTTGAGGGTTTGGGTGTAGGACACTTTTCGTACAGGAGGCAGAGCTAAGGTGAGGTTTTTTCTCCAACTCATCTAAAATCCAAAAAAGCACAACGACGACCCTCTTACAGCCTTTAATACCCTAGTGAAAAGAAAGCAGCCCCATCCACTACGATCAGACAGGACAGGCGAGGGACCCCGGCGAACCAGTGCACAGACCACACGCAACACAGCACAACCCCAAGGAGCACATAAACGCCCAACCTATAAACCCTGTAAAGCCTAAACCCACAGACCCCAACCCGAGCTACTAAACCCTAAACCCTGGATAGGTGCTAAGGCTCCCGCAAATACCAACCTAAACAGCTGCTATCCTGAACCTGAATCCCAAAAACACTCTCTGAGCAGGGCAAGCCGAGGTACTTGAGTGTTACCAACCCCCAGGTCATGCCGCCGTACCTCTGCAGGGTTCTCCTTCCTTCCTAGGGAAACAGGCCGTGCCCTATAACCGAATATGCTTACACAAGGCCTCCCTACTTGTCGGGTATCACGGGGAACTAAAGGTTAATCTTTTTGGTTATATAGGGATTATATAGGGACAATACTACTCAAAAAAAGGTTAAAGGTTACCTACTCGACACTAGGCCTCTCTGAATGATTAGAATACGGTAGCTGTAAGACTGTAAGAAGCTCCTGGCATGGGCTCCAAAAGGGCTCTGGGGGTTTATGTCTGGCTCTTAATCGTTGCAATCGAGTGCAGGGGATACTACAGTATAGTTTAGTTCTATTCGCGACCAAAATTGGCTTAATCCGACCCCCTAAATGAAGTCTTTGTTAGCCGAAGTGTCTGTGTTGTATTGAGGGGCCTCCAAGAAGGAGAACCGTTTAAAGCCCTATATCCTAAACCCAACACTACCCTCGCATTGTGGTCAGAAAAGCTTGGCTCTTCTGCATGGCTTAAGGCTTGTTCAAGGCTTTCGAGTTCAAAGCTTCCTGCTTTCAGGACAGGAAGAACAACGACGAATTTCTGGATGTACCCTGGGACCGTCCGATTTGGGCTTTAGGCCTGTATACACTGTTGGTTGCTGTTGGGGTTCTGGACTCTGGAGCTAGGATTGTCAGGAAGCCAGAGGGTCCATGTCTACTACCACTCTGACTCCAAAAGACCATCCCCATTATGGTTTTGGGGCACTGATTCCATAGTGGGAGTATATATGGCAACCTGAGGAAGCAAGGCTTAGAGCTCTGTCGCTCAGAGTTTCCGGTTTGGGGGCTCTGGCTCATGGAGGCGCCGGTTGCTGGGGGGGTGGTTTCGAGCCCTCGCGCGATTGAACCCTAGGCTCACGCACCCAAAACGAACCCCGTAGATGATCCGCTGTAGGCTGTAGACACTCTTTAGACTCCTCATAGACGCCGAAAGCAACCCCATCAGGAAACCTACAAGCCACAACCCTTATGAACCCCTTGTCAACCACTGGTAAACCATTGCAGAATCCCTGCATAAACCCTGTAACATAGAACACCTTATAAACCCCTTATAGAGCCCCTTATGACTTAAATCCGGCTCTAAGCCACAGGAAGTGTGGAAAACCTAAACCAACCCTAAAACCTAAATTAAAATCCTAAACCCTAAACCCTTAACCCTAAATCCTAAACCCTAGAACTCCAAAACCCAAAACCCTAACCCGTAAACCCTAAACTCTAACCCCTAAACCCCAAATCCTAAACCCCGGAACCCCAAAACCCAAAACCTCGGGACTCCCTGAAACCAAGGGCACTGAAGCACAGAGACGGCAGCGACGGCCCCGAAGCCCAGAAGCAATTTCGGCCCGTAGCCTCGGATGAGCCTGAGACATTGGGGTTTAGTTTTATTTGTTTAAGGATTTTTGATTTTTCTAATGAAGCTTTAAGGTTTATTTTGTTCTAAGGGTTTTGAGTTTTTCTAAAGAGAAAGAGATTTTAAGGTTTAGGGGATCTAAGGACTCATGCAGATTAAGGCCTTTGGGCTTAAAGACCATACTATAGAAGGCTTGTGGGCTATTTTGATCTCCGGGGTTTTAGCCAACCTTTAAGGATGCCTCAAAAGCCCTCGCAACTTGCAATGCTAAACCCGAAACCCAAAAGCCCAAAACCACTCAGGAGCTTAGACCCAAAGCCCGATCCCCAAAAGAGGGAGTCCGGGTCTATCGCTTGAGGGCTTTGGGGCTTAGGGTTTAGGGTCGAGGGCTTTAGGGCTTAGGGTTTAGGGAGGGTTTAGGGTATAGGGTCGAGGGTTTCCGGGCTGAGGGTTTAGGGAGGGTTTAGGGTTTAGGGTCGAAGGTTTTTGGGGCTTTGATGCTTCAAGCTTCGAGTTTAGGGTCTAGGGCTGCCAGGGTTTCGTGTTTTAGGGGAGGCATGAAGGTCCAACGATCCCTCAAGCACAACCTTAACCCTACAAAAGTCCAAGCCCCCTACAGAAGACTCCACTATGACCCTACAACACCGCATGCAATATCTTTTCAATTGACCCTCCGTACAAACTCTCAAGAAGCTTCAAAACCCATAGCAATGCACATGTTGATGAACAACCCTCAACCCTCTAAATCCACAACCGAAAACCCTATGAACCCTAAATAAATCCTGAAAAACACTATAAACCCTAAATAAATTACTGTATATAAACCCAATAAACCCTATAAACCTTAAACAAACTCTATAAACCCTGTAAACCTTAGACACATCCTAAAAGCCAAAAAAACCCAAATTAATCCTGTAAACCCCAAATAAATCCACCAAGGCCTAAAAAAAAAGCCCAGGAGCTCGCGGGTCTTTGCGAGGGCCGAGCTCGCCGCACTGCGGGCGTCTTGGGCAGGGAAGTCCACCTGAATCTGGGTTTAGGGTTTAAGGTTTAGGGGTTTAGGGAATCTACCCTACTTGGAGGTTCAGGGGTAGTTATAAGTAGGGGTATAGTCCCCTAATATTAGATATAAGTATAGTTACCCTACTTATGACCCTACTTATAACTACCCCTGGAAGTCCACCTGAGGCTGGGTTTAGGGTTTCGGGTTTAGGGCATAGGGGCCTGAATAACTAGACTAGTGTTATCATACTAGAATCACGCTGAGGAGTCCAAGGGCTAATGTAGGTATGTATTTATTTAGGGCACCTATAATTGCAGGGTTCTGTTTCACGTCTTTAGCAGGATTTCAACTGGCTTTCTATGATGTAACGGGGTCTTGTGAGTTTTTTTGGTGTTGCTGGGCTTTTGCTATGGGTTGCTTTCAGATTGTGGAGATGCTAACGGTTTAGGGGCTTGGAAAGGGGACATGACATGCATATCTAAATTTGGGACATAATATATAAGTACACGGGTTGAATCTATGAGTCTAAAGGTCTCAGGCTTCCCCTAGCCCTAACTAAACCCACAACCACCTCAACCCGACAGGCTGAATGATATAAAGGTGTATGAGGCTTTGGGTGGAGGGGGCTTCAGGGTTTGGGCCTAGCTGGTTCGGGTCTACGGCTTAGGATCTGTGGCATAACCCTAAGGGATCAAAATAGCCCAAAAGCCTTCGTTATTGTATGGTCCTTGGGCCCAAAAGCCTTAATAGATGAGTCCTTAGATCCTTAGGGTAACGGCTTCCTGAGCATGGAAACCTTCTTTTCCTGCAGCTACAGATCCGACTACGAACAAAAAGCCAGCTTCGCCTACTTGCCGGGTATCATGGGGAACTAAATTTAACCTTTTTGATTGTATAGGGGCTATATATAGGGACTATACTACCCAAAAAAGGTTAAAGGTTACTTGCTCTGCTACTAGGTTTGCCAGGGCCCGCAAAAAAGACAGCCAAATCACAAACCCCAGTCCCACTCAACCCCAAACCCTAATCCCCGGAACCGCCACACTCCTGTACCTCAGCCCTCAGCCATCAAGCCCATAAACTATGTACCACCATCTGTCTTGAAGCCTCTAGCCTCCTTGCTGAATTGGGAGAGTTTTGTTTTTTTTAGTGCCGCTTTTGCCATCCGCCACGGTGGAAGAGGGTTTGGCGTTCAGGGCTTTTAGTGCTTCGGGGGTCTAAGGGGTTAGGGGCTTAAGGTTTAGCTCTTGCAAAAATCGTGTTTTTTGCTATGAGAAGAATAGAGGCACGATGCCTATTTTCTATATTTCAACAATGACTAGAGCGCGACGTTAAGCAACAAAGGAAATTAACAGTTATCCTACACCGATAATAAAGGGGCCTTAATAATCAGAATAGGGTTCCGTAGCCCATTATTCCATTCCCATTCCGGTTCCGCGAACGGATCCACTGAGTAGCCCATTATACTATAATTAACTATAACTATAATAAGGAACCACCAAAATAGTATAGGTACTTGTTTAAAGCCCCTATATTCCGTAGTATAGACCCCAAGAGTGCACTGGGGCCGAACCCCCGCCTGCGCTCTAAGGTACGCCTCGGACTCTGGGATGCACCTGCCGCAGGGATTACGGTTTTAAGCAGTAAGCCCTTAGGGTTTAGGGTTTAAGGTTTAGGGTTCAGGGTTTAAGGTTTAGGGTTTAGGGTTTTAGGGTTTTAGGGTTTAGAGCTTTAGGGTTTAGGTTTTAAGTAAACCCCAAAAAGTTGGAAACCGGATTGAGGCCAAATAGTGCTGGGATTCCCTATACATTACTCTTAAGGAATGAGGCTATTGGGTTTCCAACTTTTGGGCTTTAACTGCAAGGTGTTTAGCAAGTAGAACAGTTGGCCTAAGGCTCCTAAAACAGTTAAGGGCTTTTTGAGGGAGGGTTTGGGCTTTGGGGGCTAAGGTTTGGGATCTCACTACGAGGGTCCAGGAGCATTAGGGTAGGGTTTAGCAATTAGAACAGTTGGGATTTTGAGGTGATGCTATAGAAAAGGTTTAATCACCTAAGGGTCCAAAGGACCAAATAATAAGGTTTCGGATAGTACTTATGATTTGGGAAAATTTATCCCTTGGGCTCCAAATAGCTCAAAGTAGGTAGTATTTATAGACTTTAAACCCCAAAGTAGGTACTACTTGTATACTTGGAGCCCTAGGGTATGTTCCAAAATGCAGTCTGGTTCAGCGCTGTCGCTCCAAGGACTCCTGTAACTAGGGCCCGCTGCACTCTCGGGTAGGAGAGTCTCGATTTGTTTTTTGACTTCATCAATGGTTGAGTCAAGGAGAGGCGAAAACCAGTAGAGTCTAAACCCGCAGCTGAGCTGCACACGACGTTACTGAGAAGTACGAAAGTGGCGCATTGGCAGGCGGACAAGAATCGTTTGGGACGGCCCAATAGTTGAGCCCGAGGACCCACACAGGAGCAGCCGGCAAGAGCATAATGACAAAAAACAAAATAAAACAACAGTCATAACAGGAAGAAGAACAATGCGAATACGACTTAAAACAAGTACAGAACAACAATGCTTATAATTACAAAAGGGATAAACAGTACTTATGTACATGCAATTATACTAAGACTGATAACAATAACACTCTTAGAATTATTCATACTGTTATTAATTAGCTGCGACAGCACGTCAGCCTTCCTGCAGTCCAGCACCCAAGACCTGGCTCCATGTGCTCGGCACAGATTTGTGGCCGACGAAAGAAACGAATTCGGCTGCGTCTGCTGCTGAGACTACACGCCATCAGACCAGGTTCAGCGTTAGGCTAGGGTTTAAGGATAATTATAGTAAGGTTTCGGGTTTACAATAGGATTTAGGCCCTGAGCCGCTGCCAGCTCCATGCGCCGGCGGAGAATGGGCATCGTCCCGTGAGAGGGGATGAGGACGGAGAAGTGCTCTCCGTGAGCCGCAACGATCTCACGCCCTAAACTCTAGGTTGCCGCGGTGTGGGCGACTGGACGGAGCAGTTCGCCTGCTACCTTGCAGGCTCCAGTCCTTGGAAAATGAGCCCTGCGACGCAACTTCCACCCCAAAGCCCCAGAAGTCCGAGAATCCCCATGGACCCTAGGAGCCGCTAAACTCATATAGCGTCTAGGACTATAGGGTTGACGGTTCATAGTGGGGGTTTAGGGTTTTGGGTTTTGGGGTTATTGGCATTATTAATATAATGAATATCAGTAGTATACTAAATATGTGTTAACCCTATAAGCCCTAGCCCGTCTCTGCCTGCGGCCCAGGGTGGCCGTGATGCCCGGCAGAAGAGCCAGGAGAAATGGCAAGCGCCACCCCCAGCTCGTCATCGCCTCCTGGACTTGGGTTTATGTAGGGTTTAAAGGTTTAAAGTTCAGGCCTTAAGGTCTATAGGGTTCAGAGATGTTTAAAGTTTAGGAGCTTCATTTAGAAGGAAACGCTTCTTCGTTTACACTATAAGTATGTGGCTTCTATAAGGATCCTGTTTTCTGTAAGGGTTCTATGAGGATCCTCCTAAGCTCCCATAAAGGGTCTCATATAAGGGATCCGTTTACAGGTTCCTTCCAGGCATCCTTTACGGCTTTTTTAAGGGATCCTGTAAGGGATATCATATAACGGCTTTTACGAACACTCGACTATTCGGGACATATTTTGATACAATCATAGTGAGAGTATCAGGGAGCACGGCCCTTTAACGTGTACGAAGGGCGGCCCCTTATAAGCCCCGAAACCCCTACTTACACATTATACCCCTATAAACCACAAAACCCCCAAGCTCCAAACCCTAAACCCCAAAAACCTAAATCCCGAAATCCAAAACCCTAAGCCCAAACTCCCTGTTGAGGATCTCTCTTTCGGATTCGTCCCCGGTCTCCTCTCCAAGGGACTCCTCGAACGCAAAACTCACCAACCTGGATCTGGGAGTTTCCGAAAATGAGGGGTACCTCATTTCCTACTATGTAGGGTACGATAGTAGGGTCCCCCATTTTCGGAAACTCCCATCGAAGCAGTCTAAGTGCTCCTTTACGGAATTGTTCGAATCTAGCGTTTAGGTCTTATAATAATCGAATCGAGGGTATATAGGGTTTACAAATAATCGAGTCTATAAAGTTTAGGTTTTAGGGTTTAGGGCCCTGCTGCTTCTCCCTCCTCGGTGATGTCGCAAGAGTGTATCGACCTTGTTTCCTGGAGTTCATTGGGTGGCACCACGTGTCGAATTGTGGCGGACAGCTCTGTCCTCGAGGTCCGCCTGAAGCTCTTGTTCCACGCGACGTGCCTCGGATATTCTGCTTGAAGACTGTTATTTGTGACGATACCCCTGCCTCTGCTTCGGCTCTCGTCGGACGCACGAAGCGGAAGTGAGGATTGTCTGGCTCCTTAAGGCGCAATCTCAGCTCGTGTGGTCCTGTTGGTGCGCGCCTCCAATGCGACTTTGTAGTTATATTCCTTCCGCTGAAGGTGCTTCTTGCGAGTTGTGGATGCATGCACACCGGCCTCCGGATCGAGCCAGTCGGCAGTAGCCCACATGTAATCCTCCGCCAGCATACAGGATACCTGCGCCGGGTTGGGGACGGTTGGCATATCCTAGTTGTTATTAGTTCGGCTCGCCTCGTGGGCATGGGGCCAAATGATGAGCGGCATCGTCTGTGTGCTCGTCGCACTTGCGCTTGCCGGCTCGCTGGGCTTTGAATTCCCGGGCGCACGCGCGGCCATTTCGGCGTGTAGCTCTTCTACTGTGGTCCCTTTGCACGCTGACAGTGCCTGCCGCTGCTCGTGGCTGTCTCAGACCTTGCTGACTTTCACCCAGTTCATGCTGCCTAATGTGCGGTTCGGCGAGCACCGAGGCGTGCAGGCAGCCGGTTTTGTTTGTGTAGCGCTCGATCTTATCTGCTGCCACTCGGTGCTTGCTCTCGTGCAACTTCACCTCCTGTGTGGTCAGCTTCAGGCATCCACTCAGTTTTACGTTGCCCCAGCACTGGCCAGTCTTGCTGCCTACCAACAGCACGCGCTTCCCTAGGGCGTCCTTGCATGCGGTCTTGCGCAGCTCCCAGACTTTGGCTCCGGTGAGAATCGGGCCCAAGAACTCGGGCAGGATAGTGAACCCGCTGCTGTGGATCATCGAGTCGGCTGCCTGACGGTTTGAGCTGGTGTGATCGGGCAAACAAAGGGAAATGCCACCATCAGTTTGGACAAATCTCTTTTGCGCGGCTTTGCCCGGCCAGCAGTTTGGGAAGTGTGTCGGCCTGGGTGAGTGAGTGAGTGAGTGAGTGTGTGTGTGTGTGTGTGTGTGTGTGTCTCTGTGTCTCTGTGTGTGTGTGCGTGTGGGTGTGTGTGGGTGTGGGTGGGTGGTTTCCTGTGCTGCTAAGCAGCCGCAGCGTAGACGTACCAGTGACCATGTGCTACGCCAACACCACCGCCCATCCGACCTTTCGTAGCAACGGGAAAGCACAAACTTGGATTGTGATTGTTGCGTTCCTGTCAAATTTCCGTCCTCGCTCTGAACGGGGAGCCGTCGAACTCCTCTTCGCCGCCGATGGCGTTGCCCATCTGCAGACGAACTGAATGCTGATGGTACTTTGCTTGGATGGTCTAGCTGGAGTTTGTAGCGATCCCAGCCTCGCCTCGGAGTGATCAGAGGAGTGGCTCCCAAACGAGAAGCAGTTGAGCTAAATTGCTATAACACTGACTTTTTGAGCAGCAGAATTTGTGTCCATTTGCAGCATCGCTTGAGCGGGATCGATTGCGCACTGGGTTGGGGAGACGTGGTGTCATGCAAACTCGAGTTCTTCCTGCAGGAGTGGAAGTTCCCCTGTCTTAGCCAAGCTGAATCTTGGCGCAGCGCTTGGGGCAGAAGATTCTTGGTCAGGTGTTGAACATTATAGGGTTCTTCTACTCTGAGTGACTTGCGAGGTTATCTCGACCCGATCGTGCTGCGTATGACTTCTAGCTGAGATCGTCGCTACGAATTATGTGCAGTGGCAGTCTGACCTTCTGTTTAGGGTTTAGGGGTTTAGGGTTTGGGGTTTCGGGCTTTAGGGTTGAGGGGTTTAGGGCTTTAGGGTTTAGGGGTTTATAAGCTCATGATTATAGGGCTAAGGGATGCTAAGGGTTCAAAACCGGAGCAAGCTTTAAGTTTCTTAGCATTGCTTTTCTTCGAACTTGTCCAATGTCCTAGGAGACACACAGGTTAACCTCTGGGATTACGAAGGGAGTACCAGGCTGCTTGTTCTAGAACCACAAAAGGTTGGAACACGTGCCTCACCTAACCGTAAGGCCCAGAGCTACGGCACGGCGCAGTTCCGCTTTCCATGTTCAAGCTGCGTTGCTCATGTACTTGAATTGAAGAACCCTAAACATCAAAACCCTCAAACCCCCAACACCCTTGTAGCCTCGGGAAAGCGTGAACGCTTAAACAACAAAAAAAATGCCCCCTAAACAACAGTTAAACCAACTTACCCAGACGCTCCACATATAGTTCCATTATGGAATTAGGTCCCAAAAGACCATCCATATCATGGCTTTGGGGACCTAATTCCATAATGGTACTATATTTGGAGCCTCTAGCTTACAAAACATTGAACCCCGAAAGCTCTGAGCTGCGAACTGGGCCAGGAAGTAGCCGACCTCCGAGGTTCGGGGTTTGGACCCTAAACCCTAAACCCTAAACCCTAAGCCCTAAACCCTAAACCCTAAACCCTAAAGGGCTTCAGGGGTTGGAACCCAGACCTTCCAAATATCCCTGAATTAAGGAATACCTTAACCCTGGAAAACCTACCCTTTAGGGCTCCTTATTAAGGTATACCTTGATTTCAAATAGGATGCCTAACATGGTTTAAGTTTCAAGGTATATCGGAGGGTCTGGAATGTAAGGTTTTAGGCTTCAGCGCTTCAGGGCGGGGGTTTTGGGTTTGCAGTGCGCGATGCATGGCCTCGCCACATGGGCTGTGGCATGACTGTTATGCAGCGGTCCCCATGATAAGGATCCTACTACGTTGCGATTTAGACGGTAATTACAAATTATAGGATGCAGGCATCCCTTGGAATTCATCGTCGGTGTCATTCCTTCCCCCGTTTCTGCGACAAACAAAGTCGAATACGTCTGTTCCCGCTGAATCCGCCGATGTACGGACTGTTACCTTTAGACCGGGGTTCTTTACCCAGAGGCCCCATAGTAGTTCCTTTTTGGGATTTCCTAATAAGATCCTAAAGATGAACCCCAAAAAGGAACTACTGTGGGGCCTTAGGGTGGAGTTTTTGTATAATCAATAACTTGGGCCTCCGGCAAGCCCAGAGACTCCAACATCCCTTAATTAAGGAATATTCCTTAAATCATATTAAGGATCCTACTATAATTTAAGGTATATTCCTTAATTAATGGATATTGGAGTCTCTGGGAGACACAAGCTCAGCTGAAGGGTATTGCGCTAACACTCAGAGCGTTGCAGGGTCCTGGTCACTCGGGGCTGCGTGTTCTGTGGAATAAGTGTTGCTTCTGGGCCCTACCCCCAACCCTAAACTCTAAACTCCAAGCTTGCCCTACATCCCATTCAAACCGCTGAGTGTCAACAAAGCGGAGTTCCAGCACCCAACTCCCTGAACCCACAAGCCCAAACCCTACAAGTCTCAGACCCCAAACCCTTCCCATGCCTGATTCAGGCATAGATCTATATTATACAACTAATTTCAAGGAAGTCTCGTTGATTAAAGGAATCAGGGCTGCATGATAAAGGGCTATTTTGGGGGAACAGATCCATTCTTCAAAGGGGATGGAAGTCTCCTGGCACCCTCCACAACCCTAAACCCCCCAAACCAACAACAAACCAAACCCTCATCCCTAAACCCCCAACCCTAAACCCCTAAACTCCTGAGCCCCAAGCCCTACTTAGCCGCCTTTAGAACCAGAAAAAAACACTATTCTCATTAATCCCCTTAATTCACACTCTAAGAACAATAAATCAAAATTCCTAACTCTCAGCCCCAAGCCCCCATTAAACCTACACCCCTGCACCGCTGGCTAAGCCCCTAAACCCTTAAACCCCTAAACCCCTAAGCCCAAAGCCCAAAGCCCTAAGCCCCTAAGCCCCTAATCCCGTAAACCCTTAAACCCCTAAAACCCAAAGCCCCTAAGCCCCAAACCCTAGCTGCAGGGGGCCCGAAGCACCCTTGTCCTTTTAGAAATAATAGACAGAGCCCCATACCTATATCCTTTAGTAGGAACTATTTGAGAAGGCCTACTAGCCGGTCTGTTTATTCTTTTGGGGGAACCATGAAAAAGGACAAGGCTGGCCCGAAGCACCTGCGAGGTCGCCGGGATGAGGACGATGCAGCAGGCCAGGCTCTTCTTGGCACCCACCTTTTCAGGGAGGCCCAGGGGACCCAGACCTTCCAAAATCCCTTAATTAAGGAATATACCTTAAACCATATTAAGGATCCCAACTAAGGGGTTTTGGAAGGTCCCCAGACTTACGGTTTAGGGTGTACCTGTAGCCGAAAGGGCCAACCTTTTTAGGGCTCTTTATTATGGTTTCTATATATAGTTCCTGAAAAAAGGTAGGTCTTTTCGGCTACAGGTAGAATATAAGGTTTAGGGTGACAAGTAGAGTTGTATAGTACATCATAGTCTGTTGTAGTATAAGTTCCCGGGCATCTGGCTTAAGGGCTTAGGGTTTGAGGCCTCTTCATCAACAAGCATGTCCAGCTTTAGGGTTTAGGGTTCATAAGTATAGCCGAGCCACAAGAATCTCAGGCTTGCTATGAAGAACAAATATGCTAGGCCGAAAAGTTTGAAGTTCTCAGGTTCGCTGAATCAGTCAAGGGTCGCTAGAAGGGTTTAGGGTTCAGGGCTTCGAGTTTAGAGCCTAACATAGATGCTCTGGCACCTTAGATGGCGGCTTCCATCTCTCTGCACCCGGAGAAGCTATATCCGTAAATGACGATTATACCTCCAGCAACAAGGGATCTTGTTTTGATGTACAGCTCGTTCCTTGAATTCAGAGGCGTTGGTGACCGTTGGTGGCTTCTCGGGAATGTCGTGCACCCACAAACTCTTAGCTCAGGTATCCTAAACCCTAGAGCCAAGAGACCTTAAATTCTGACAGGCCCAGAACGGTCGTAATTGAACCGCAAATCCCACAGTGCCTGAAGGGCTCTAGGCCCTAAAACTAAACGGCCCTGAAGTAGCCCTAAACCCTAAACCCTAAACCCTAACCCTAAGCCCTAAACCCTAAACCCTAAACCCTAACCCTAAACCCTAAACCCTACTGACCAGAAGGCCTACAGCCCAACAGTGCCTCGGTGAGGTAGGTGGGGACCGCTGCGATCTCGCCACCAGTGGAGATGCCTTAGTTGCCGACTTCACAAGCCAAAACAAACTGCAACTTTCAGGCGTAAGCAGGAGTATACCTTAGAAGGCCCCCCCCACCCTGTAATATTGACTATAAGCTGTATATTAGGGTCCTATTATTTTCCCATAATACCACTATTACAGGGTGGGGGGGCCTTCGAAGGTATACCAACCTAAGGTCTCAGAACTTTGAAGGTTATAAGTTATGAGGCCTACCCCAAGGGTCCAAAGGACCTAATAATCAGGTAATTGAGTTGCGGATAGTAGTTTTGAGGTTAGCATTCAGAAGAGTATATGATTCTTAGGTACTTGGACCCTTAGGGCTATATTAAGCAAAAGAACTAAGAAACAGGACTTCAGCTACTAAGAAGCCCTGCACCACCCGCAGCAGGACCAGGAGTACGAGGCCCAGATAGCCAAGAGCTTCGCCATTCCTGGTTTAAAGCTTAGGGCTTAGAGCTTATATCGGTTTTAGTTTAGGGTTTCGGGTCTAAGGTTTACGGGGTTTAGGGTCCAGGGTTTAGGGCTTAGGGTCTAGGGTTTAGGAACAAGACCTGAATCGGTCGAAGAGGGTCTGGGGTATATAGTACTTGGAGGGTCGGGGGACTTAGTAAGTAGGGGCTCCTTTAAAGGGATTATAAGGGTTCTTTTAAAGGGCTCTATAGGGGTACTATAGGGTTTAGGGTTTCGGGTTGAGGGACTTAGTAAGTGTGTAGTAAGTAGACTTATAAGTACCCTAAAAGGGACCCGAATTGGGGTTATGGCTATGGTACTTCTAAGTCCCTAAAATAACCAGTTACTAAGTCCCCCGACCCTCCAAGTATGGTTGATGATTCAGCCACATAGCTCCTCGTTTTTAGCGAAACTCTGAGCATCCTTCACAAGGTCCAAGACTTTTCGCGGCCGCAAGATATGGAGACTACAAGGGGATACTGTTACCAAATTGGTCAGACCCCTTCGTTTAGCTTGCGGGCGGCTTAAAGTTTAGAGTAAATTACATACTATATTCTGTTATAATATTGTGTTATAGTCTGTTGCATAATATAATCTATTCTGTTATATCATATTTTTGGGCTGTTCAGGGCTCAAGAGAATAGAAGCGTTTCAAGGGCCAAAATATGAGGCAGAGGCTGCCAAGGCTTCAGCTTGGACGGTGGCGTGAGAGTTGCTAAGAAGGGGTTGCAAAGGTCCCAGAAGCTTACTTGGGAGTTTCCGAAAATTAAGGGTACCATATTTGAGGCTCTTATAGGATCCGACTTTTTGGGGTGCTATATTAGGGTCCCCCATTTTCGGAAACTCCCATGTTCCGTTGGTCTATGGGCCCTGCTTTGGGGTTGGGACATTAATTCATGCAAACCCCAAAACCCTAAGCAAGGATTTAGAGTCATGGCCCTGGACACTCAAGCCTAAACCCCCAAGCCTAAACCCTAAACTCCCAAACCCTCAAACCCTAAAACCCTAAACCCTAAACCCTAAATTCCCTAAACCCTAAACTCCCAAACCCCTCAAACCCACCGAACCCAAAGGCCCTAAAGAAACACTAGCATAAAGACTTAGAGAGAAGGCTCCATGCTCCTGTTCAGGTTTTGTAGGTTTTCCACGGGTCATTTATAGGGCGTCAGGCTTTGTAAGCTTCTTTTCCGGCCAGAAACCAATGAACAAACAAAACCTAGAAACCTTAATTAATTCCTAACCCTAGGCTTCCGGGTACCTTTTTATTGGGGCCTTAAAGGGTCTAGGGCCCTAACTATAAGATCCTTGGAAGCATTGGGTACTTTGAGGGTCGGGGGACTTAGTAAGTAGTTAGTAAGTAGACTTATAAGTACCTTAAAAGGGACCCTAATTGGGGTTATGGTTCTTTTTAGTCCCTAAAATAACCACTTGCTAAGTCCCCTAAACCCTAAACCCTTATAGAATCCCTATAGATCCCTTTAAAGGGGCCCTTAAGAGACCCCTTATGGTTACTAAGTCCCCCGGCCCTCCAAGTCTAATAAACGATCTAAGCCCTGGCTCTAAACCCTTAAAGGATACCCTATAGATCCCTTAAAGGATACCCTATAGATCCCTTAAAGGAGCCCCTATAGATCCCTTAAAGGAGCCCCTAGAGATCCCTTAACCTAAGAGTCATGGCCAAGGATCTTAAAGCTTGGAACGAGGCCTTGGCACACGGTGCCCAGCAACATCCCGAAGATGGACAGAAACGTGGAGACCTTCCTTGGTCTTGTGCTTTAAACCTTTTGAAAATTATTTATGAATAGGTTCCCTTCATAAGGAAATAAGGGAAACTAAAAATTATCCCAAAGCACAGGCTTTTAGACCTTCCTTGGTTGCTCTTCTGTACTTCTTTGTCTTTATTTATGATATCACTATCTTCAACTTCTTAGACCTTCCTTGGTTGCTCTTCTGTGCTCCTTTGTCTTTATTGATATCACTACCTTAAAGTTATTGGTGGCTTTGGGATATGGCGGGCCGGGTTCCCAAAGTGGAAGCTTAGGGTTTGGGGTGTGGGAACGATTGAGAGCGGGTGGCGGATAAATGCAGTAATCGCGCTGACGATGGTTTAGCTACAGAATGGTTGTGAAGGCCACTGCCAAGTACACCTGCAAGCTAGCGAGATAGCTTTCATCCCTCTAGTTCTATATCCATTTGCTAGAACTGGTCCAAAACGCCCGGAGACAGATCCGAATCCCTACCCAAAAGGGGCATGTCGCACCAGCATTCGTTGGGGGTTCTTTACGTAGTTACACTTCAGTGTACCCAAAATCTTATTCCAACTATAAAGGTCCCAAAACCCAAACCCTACAACCCCTCATAGAGGCAAGAGAAGCCTTCCTTGTACAAGCAACCCTACACCACTGTACCATGCCTGCGCGAGGCTTCGCCGAAGAGATCCCCAATCCATATGTTAAACTATAAAGCCCCCCTCCAAAATTAGAATCCAATCAAGCCCTGTATATAATTCCCTGTGCTAGACCCTCCATCTACCCTCTATTAGACCCTAACTAAGCCCCTCAAGCTCAAACCCTGTAAGCCCCAAACCCTCCACCCCTACACATCCCTACAGACCAGAAGCGTGAACCCCTCAAGCGTAAACCCTAAACCATAAACCGTTAAAGCCCCAAACCCCTCAACCCCAAACCCTAAGCCCTAAAGCCCCAAACCCCTCAACCCCAAACCCTAAGCTCTAAACCCCTAAAGCCCTCAACCAAGCATCTAGGCATAGTATACTATAATCATAGTAACGAGCCCCCCAAACCCCACGCAGGCCCCTACATTCGGCCTGGCTTTAGGATCAGGGTTCAAGTTTAACCCCAAATAACCTATGCTTTTATGGACTTATATAAGGAAATGGTAATTATGGAACCCAAAAAAGGTAGGTTATTTGGGGTCCAGGTGGGGGGTTTAACCAAGCAGCCGGCCGAAGAGATCTCCGAGAAGACCTAGAGCCATCCCCCCGAAGGGCCGCGCGAGGAAGGTGATGGCAAAGCCCAGCCAAGCTGCCTCGCGGCTTGAGATTGAGGGAGGCTTTTACGGTTTGGGGGGTTTAAGGGTTCAGAATTTAGGGCGTCGAGGGTTTAGGGGGTTTAGGGTTTAGGATTTAGGGTTCGGTTGTTCCTGGGAGGCCAAGTTTTTTGCCGGGATTAAGGAATTTGGAGCTTCGATCGTTTAGTCGATCTTTCGGGATTCAGAGTATGGGCCTTTGCCATTTTAATCGCTTGCTTTTAAATGTAAAAGGGATTTTCGCAAACGTTCATCGCTTGCTTTGCAAACTCTAGGACTCTCGGAAGTTGCGGGGTAGGTGTGGGTTGTTTGTTGTCTGTTTCTTGAAGCGCGGAGCGCTTGGGAGTTTTCAGCTCTTGGGGAAGACAGGCTCAGATTGAGGGGGTTAAAGGGCTTTTCGGTTGAGGGTTTAGGGTTTGGATGGGCTTGGGTTTTTACTATCAGGTTTGAGTTGCTTGGGGGTTCAGGATTGAGGTCTGTGGGCATGTGGGACCCCTGCTTCATCAAGAGTGATCACATGCCTACGCATGGACTAAGCCAAGGGTTCTATATGGGAGTTTCCGAAAAGAGGGGACCCTGATATGGTACCCTAAATAGTAGGAGCCTTATTATAAGGACTCCAAAATAAGGTACCCCTAATTTTCCGAAATTCCCATATTCAAGGTTCGCATGGGTTGAGAAACAAGTCTACAGCGTCTTTCTAGGTGTTCGATGGCTTTCAGGATTTGCGTCGGCGGGTGCATCTATACACTCATGGTGCATCATGGTACCGTCCAGAATTCGTACCTGGTGGCATCATGACTATGAAGCTCATTCTCGTGCACATTCAGTAGCCGTCTATTCCGGTGAACTTGCGATGAATACACTCGGGTCCTGATTCTCATGTATATCCAGACCCTCCCTGTCAACATCACCATCGCTATCTATCTGAATCCGGAAGCACACCTTACCAAACCGCAAGCTTTGTAAACCCTAAGCCAACCCTGAACCCGAACGCCTGCTGGCCCCAAACCTTGAACCTCAAACCCTAAACCGTCCTATACCGTCCTACACCCTCTCTTTCAAAAGGCCAAGGTTCCACGGCAGAGCCCCGGAAGAAGTTCTCCTCAAAGTAAGGCTCGAGGAAGCTGAAGAGACAGAACTCATACCACTCCAGGACGTTCCCGAGAAGCAGTGACCTGGTTGGGGAAGGGCTTCGGGTTTATGAGGGATTCAGCGTTTATGGCTTAATTGGTTAGGGCAGGGCTTAGGGTTCAGCGTAGGGGTTAAGGTTTTGGAGCAGGGCTTAGGGTTTAGGAGAGACCCTGATAATTTCACCAGGATTTGAGGGGGGGATTTTCGTATAGGCATAGCAAGGAGCCCCGGCCTTAGTGTGGCATAAGCCTAACGTGACACACAACACCGAAGTCCTGAAGCATTCAGCAGTCAGGGATTAGGGCCGTGGTTCAGGGCTTGCCACCGGTACGGACTTGGGCTTATGAGCCTGGGCGGATGTGGGACCAAGACTTCAGGATATGGGAGTTCCCGAAAATTAGAGGTACCTTATCTGGGGTGTCCTGATAATGGGATCCTACAATTTAGGGTGCTATATTGGGGTCCCTTATTTTCGGAGACTCCCATCTAGCCCTACGAATCCACATAGAGCCAAACCTCCTGTTTGGGTGATGATGCCTTTAGCTTACAGGGCTCACTTAGCAAGCCTAGGTCTCTCATGTGCTCAAGCTTTCCTTCGTGAAGCTTTAGGGTTTAGGGCTTGGTATCGCGACTGATTTCGAAAGAACACTTGGGATCATCATGGGATTTCGTCATCAGGCTTTATGTACCTTAATGCGAGTAGTAAGTATTCCATCAGCCTTTGAGTCATACACTCAAACGGGCTGCCGAGATCCCCAAGGAACCTGAAGCACGGAAAGCATGGTTCCGAGTTCGCGTTTCCTGACACCCAGCCCCCTGAACCATAACTGGGTGCGTGTTAGGAATGTTATTCAGATCATAGGGATCCAAAGCAAATAGCAGGGCTTCCTGGCTGAGGGGATTTTATTCAAACTGCAAAGCAAGAACCCAGATAAGACAGGTGGACTGCCGTTCCAATTTAAGGGATGAGAACTTGGGGTTCTCACGAAGCAAATAGTCCGGCAATATGCCACCCCCGCTGAAACCCCTACAAGACTCTTCAAATCCTGGTCCAACCTGTACAAACGTCTTCTAAAATCAACAACAGCCGTAAGAGAAAACACTGTAATTCTAAACCCTGAAATCGTTCTAAAACACCCTAAAAAAACTGCTATAACCAGTGCAACCAAGGCGCCAATAGGTCCCGACAAGCCGACTGACATCTCCGGCGGCGCCCATGGGATCGGCCCCAACGGACGGAAAAATCCGCCGCAGAAGCTTACTAAAACAGGCCCTAGAAAAAGGCCTAGACAAGGCTGATGAGGACTTCTAAGTATTACCAAAACGGTCCTAGAACAGAGCCTAGGTAAATGATTCGAACAAGAGGCTTCGGTTCTAATTGTCATAAATGGGAGGTTGAAGGGGCAGTACAGGTGCATGTATGACTGGACTGGAACTAGAACATGTCATGGTGCTTTGTAAAGTAAGCTACCTATATACGCATATGATGATGAGGCCTCTGCAATGCCCTGTAGAGGGGTGTCACGTGGCACGGTGTCGGGACAAACGACATGAAGCTAGAGTGTACAAGGCCTCTGTAAGCATGCTCGTTAGGTTTAGGGTTTAGGGTTTAAAGTTTGGGGTTTAAACTCTCGCAAAGACCTTGTCAGCCATAAACGCACCTGAGCCGGACGTGCCGGAGCACCATCAAGTCAAGAGTTCCCTGAGGCGTCTATAGTGGCCGTCTGGGATGCGCTCTGCAAGTCTGTATAGTAAACTTTACAGGATTTCGGCGGGGGGGCTTTCGGAAAAGATTTACGAATACAGGCTTCATCAATTGTAACTTGGGGGATGTTGAACCCAACGCCGCGAGTTAACTGTCGTCGATGATGATGGCGTTGTTGATCCATGTCTGCGAAGGAGGAAACTACCGGATATAACCCCAAAGGTAATCATCGCGCTAGCATGCAGCATGCAAGATAAACTTACGCGTCACACTGTATATGCATACAGTGTGAGTATAAAAGACATACTATGTAGCACATCTTGCGTCATGTGGGTGGTTGTCATAATTGTGGTTCCTTTTTGGGTCATTAATTAACATAATACGACACCTGATATTTTAAGGTACCCAAAACGGGACCCTAATTTTGACAACTACCCATGTGTAGTATCGAAATGACAAGGCCAAGAGTCATGATCATGTTGCAGTCGTTGGCGCCATCACCTCGGACTGTCCGAGGCCCAAACAACCCCAAGGGTCCATGTACAAAAATGGTATATACTTTGGCCCCAAAGTACCTATATAGGGACTACTTTAAGGCCAAACTATCTACTATTTGGGTACATGGACCCTTAGGGAAATGTCATGAATTATACAAGCAGTGCTAGAGTCTGCGCGGTTGTTCATTACGTCCCTTCTATCTTGTCACATTGCATGCAATTGCTTATACTCTTAAACCCTGAACCCTTAAACCCTGAGCCCTGAAACCCTAAAGCAGAATCCTTTACCATCTAGCCGGTTGAACTTAACCCCAACCTGCATCCTGCTCACGGAAGCACTTAACATACTATACTTTACTTGACGATACTCTACTATATACTTTAAGATCATAAAATTGAGTGTAGCACAATTGATTTTTAAACTGCGCCTTGCACCATGCGAACCCCTCTGAAAACCTGTGATTCAGGCAGAAGAGGACGAAGACGAACCAAATGGCCACAGGCTACCGACACCCCGAACGGGGCGAAGAGTCCGAACCTTAACCTCGGATCATTTCTGACAAAATCGGCTGCTGGTTACAAGCACCGCCAATGTGCGTAGACCTTAAACTCCTTAAACATGAAACCCCGCACCCCCACATTCTAAACTCAGAAACCCTATGCACGATTACGACCCTGAGACTCCAATACCCCTTAACTAAGGAATATTCCTTAAATCATATTAGGGATCCTACTATAATTTGAGGTATATTCCTTAGTTAAGGGATATTGGAGTCTCTGGGGAAAAACACGAACATGTTCGGCAGTCCAGCTACCGATCGCCAGAGTGATGGCCTTCTCCTCCTCCCCAAGGCCGCGCAAAGTTCACACGGTAGAAAATACAGATAAAGGTATAGATGTATACATAATTAGTTAGATATATACAAATAGATACAGATACATACATACAGATGCAGATATACATACATGCATATGTGTAAGCGTGTATATATATATATATGTACATGTACATACATAATTACATACATGCATCTGTCTTTGGGTTGCCCCCAAAAAACAACAAAAGCACACTGCTCGGAAAGGTTTGATATACATAGATTATCTTTTCTCCTCTAGACTCCAAACCAGACACTCAACTCCTAAACCCTAAACCTAAACCCCGAACCTGAGGACACCGGATCTCAGAGTTCATGTCTTTGGTTTGGCTTTACGGGCGACCCAAAGAGGCCAATACCCCTTAATTAAGGAATATAGCCTAAATCATAATATCAAGGCCTATATAATTTCAGCCATATTCCTTAATGAAGGGGTATCGGGCTCTCTGGTGCTTTCAGAATCAGGAATTCCAGGATTGACGTAAGCGCCATAGGGTCGCGTTTTCGAAAGAAAAACCTAAGGAAGCCGAAAGAAGGAAGTGGGTGAATCTTCCGGCTTCTTGGTTCCTCAAAAACACCGTAATAATAAGGGTACCCTTTTTTCCTGTTTTAGAAAGGAGGCCCTAAAATTGAAAAGGGCCAAAGGGTCCTACTCAGGAACCTAGGGCTTCTAGGTTGGAGTTTAGAGCCCTTTGCGTGGTAGTTCAGGTCCGGGCTTTTGAACCGCAATGCGCGATTGCCGAAGTTTCTACTCCCATGCACCCAAACACCTTCTAAGACTTCGGGACCCTTGAGACATAATTCCCCCAAAGAATGTGATGGACTCGCGGATACAAGGGCTTAACCCACGAAAACTTCCGGAAGTTCCGGGCGGCTTCGTGTGCCCAGACGCGGCCTAATTAACGCTCCATGACTGCACCTGAAATTTTGCAGATAAAAAATCATATTATATTTTTTAAATATCTCATATGCCATGAAATGTATATGTTTATCGGATCTTCGGCTTCTGCTTTTAGCAAGACTTCAAGCTAAGTGGCTTGAAATCTGCTTCCTGAGGCCTGAACAGAACACGTACAAATCGTGTACCCTAATATAGGGGCCTTAACAATTAAAATAAGTTTTTTTTTTGGGGGGGGGGGGGTATTATACTATAGTTACAAGAATGAACCCTCAACACCCTATTCTAATTATCACCCCACAACCACCTCCGAAGTTACAGTATGGGTTTCGGTCCGAACACAACCTTGAACAAGCAAACAAAACTGCCATGACATGCTTTCAGCGGTCCTGCTTAATGAGACGGACGACTGCACCCTTCTGCTTGGGAGACACCCGACAGCAAATCACCTCGAAGCGGGCTCTTCCCAGAGGTTTATACTGAAAAAATGCACTGTAATCTAGGAACCTGACTAAGAAACCTTGGCCTTTAATAGGGTTCCTTGTATGAACCCTACTATTTTGGGGTTTTAGGGCCCAGGGTTTCTTAATCAGGTTCCTACATTAGTCTACAGCAAGCTTCGAACAGGACGAGGGCCTAATTACTTGGATGCCTCCGGCTTGGATCTGGCGAAGAGCCGACGCAAACTTTGAAGCTGGGCTGCTGCTGAAGAACATACTATAGGCCTAAATAATTACCTATACGTAATTACTATTTTGGGGGCTCTTCATTATGAGTATAGCAGAATTGGCCCCCTAATCCTAATCAAACTATTAAGGCCCCTACATTGACATGCGCTACCATTCCAGGGACATTTGGTTCACGATACGCCGTCGCGACCAAGTCTTCACCAGGATCCAGCTGGTAGTATAGCGCAGCACAGCACACACCCTGGAGGGCTCTGTTTGCTACCACCACGAAACATAGCTGGTATGGTCCGTGTGAAGCTTATCTGCGAGTGTGTATAACATATATGTACGCACATATGTTTATATATATATATGTATGTATATATTTATATCTATATTTATATTTGTATTTATACGTGTGTGTATATATATATATATATATGATATACATACATTTATATATATACACACACAAGCCCCACACATACGAAATTCGCATACAAGAAATATGGCGAAGCAAAAACCAAACCAGTATGCAACATTTAGATACACCGGTAGTGCCTACGGTGTACCCGTATGGAACAAAAACACGGAATACACCACAGTGAGCGACGATACAAAAAAGGTGTAGTACAGTATTAGACAGCAGAATTACTCAAGCTTGAACAGGTATCACAAATGTCCATCACTTTGCTATACTGTACTGTACTGTACAATACTTCACCATAATATACTGGACTACACTAATTATACGATGCCGCACTGCACTGCCCGGCATGGAAATACATGCCACATAAGATACTGGACATTACAAAACCTCACTACACTGTACGATACTGAAACATACTAGGCTTTACTTTGCTTTACTCCGCTCTGTCTCAATACCAATGATATTTACCTCACGGTACTATACTATACTATACTGTACCATGCTGTACTATACTAGACTGTATTGAACTTTACTGTACTATGCTGCGGTACCCTATACTGTGATGTACGAGACGATGCGATACTATACTGTGCCCAACTATACTTGATTGTACTGCGCTATACCATCCCAGACCAAGCCATGCAACACCCTACCATACCCTACCATTGTGTATTTTACTCTGCTATACTATATCATGACATATGAGTCATATGATATTATGTTAGAACAGAGTTCATTGTAGCCCACTATAGTAGACACACCATTCCAGATGAACAAGCAGAATGAACAAACGGCAGAACCACAGGGAGCATGGTATAGTACAAACTGTGCAGTTTCTCAGAAACAACACCACAGCCTACTGCAGTATTATCATAGCAACAGCAACAGGTCCACTACATCACAGTAATTACAATAGCAAGTTAGTTTCTGGTACGGTAGAATACTGTCTGCGATAGTGGAGTATAGTAGAACAAGAAGAATTATGCAACATAACATCGCAATCCACGTAACGCTTGCCTGGTAGAACATAATCCAGCATCATCTAGCTAAGCAAGTGCGATACGGGAGCAATCGAAATCCCCAAATTAGAGATAAGAGGACTCAGTTGCGACAGACATAAGAACTAAACCCTGAACCTTAAACCCTAAACCTTAACCCATAAACCCTAAACCTCAATGAGTGATTGCTGTCAGCATTGCATTCGGGAAGCAGTCGTGCATGTGCGACAGATGGCCACGAAGTCCTGGGGGGATGAGGGTCTAAAGGGTTCAATATAGGGGACTTTAAATACGGTTGATGATATACATCCTGCATTACCTTAAGGACCCCAGACTATGGGAATTGTGGTATGATTCCTTATTGTGGGTATTGCAGGATTTATATCATCAACCGTAGGAACCCCAAACTGGTATTGGTAACTATAAAGGCCCCCATATGGGGGGTTGTCAAAATTATGGTCCTCTTTTGGGTCCCTGATATAGTACGGCACCTATTACTTAAGGTACCCCAAAAGGGACCCTAATTTTGACAACTACCCATATTAGGGTTTGGGGTTTAGGGGGTTCGAGGGCCTAGGGGTTTCGGGTTTGCCGGTTCTGGGAAGATAGGCCTACAGGGTTCAGAAACAAGATCCTGAGACCGTGGGCGAGGGCCAAGCTTGGCGGCCCAGCGGACTTAGTAAGTAGGTTATAAGTAGGGTTATAGTTGGGGTAACTCCAGTTAGAGTACTTATAACCCTACTTATAACCTACTTACGAAGTCCCCTGGGCCTCCAAGCGGAACAGGCAATGCGAGCAGAGTGCAGCTGAAATCGAAGCTTCGGAAGTTCACTCCAATCCCAGAGATCCCAAAACCCCTTAATTAAGGGATTTACCGTAAACCGCAATATTCAGGCCCCTATGACTTAAGCTATATTTTTAATTAAGGGGTATTGGGATCTATGAGATCTCAGTTGGGTTGTGGTGTTGAGGGCTTCGCTCGTTGCAGGTCTTGGGGTTTATAGTTTTAAACATGCGCCCCTGCCCAGCCTTCTCGTTCTGCGGCTCCAGCGCAAGTTCCAGGCATTTGCCATCAATGACCATGCCTTCATGGTGCAGGGCTTAGCTTCGGTTCTTGTTGCTTTACGGAACTTCGGTACATTTTATGGTGCTGCAGGGTGCTAGTCGTTCTCTGAGACTGCAGCCATGTGAGCATGTGTCATCAACAAAAGGGGATGCGAGCTGAAGCCGGAAACACGGCCTCTGCCCAGAGAGCCCAATACCCCTTAATTAAGGAATATAGCTTAAATCATAATATGAAGCCCTGTATAACTTAAGCCACATTCCTTAGTTAAGGGGCATTGGGCTCTCTGGGTGTCTGACTGTCAACCTGCTTTGCGAGACCACGTATCATGAAATTTGATACACACACACAGCACAGCACAGATAGTCACCGAAATAATCGCAGGATCCAACACCCTTTTCTGTTGTGTGTCTATATATATATATATACACACACACACACAGGGCGGGCCTTGTGATTTCTTAGTCTGGCCAATCATAAGCCCCGAACCCTACCTAAGTCCTAACCTCTAAACCCTTAAAGCCCGAACCCTAACCAAACGACAACATACAACTTTAAACCCCAAACCCCCAAACCCTAAACCCTTCCGAAACTCAGAATGCTTTAGGAATTGAGTTGAAAAAGCTTTCCTTGGGTTAGAAGGGAATGGAGGAATGGGGTACAATTATAACTATTATTACCACTCTTCCATGTCCTACTAACCATACTAGTATTCCCCATAACAGTACTTTGGACCCTTTGAGGATTTGAGTTGAAAAAGGACGTCGAGGAGGCCTTCGAGCATCTGCTTCCTCGGCTGAACTCATCGGATACACTATAGGGGCCTCAATAATTAGAATAGGGGTTCCTTTAAAGGGGTCTGGGTTGCTATAAGGGATACCACAAGGGTACTAAAACTATACTTTAGGGGCCTTAATAATTAGAACAGGGTTTTGGGTTATATTATACTCTACTTATAATAAGGAACCACCAAAATAGTATTGGTAATTATTTAGGCCCCTATATATACGCGGAGAGTTTCGGGCGTGAAACCCTAAGCTTAGGGTTTAGGGTTTAGGGTATAACCCCTAGACCCAAGAGTAACCTAGGAATAAAAAGGGTGCCCTTTTTGGTTTAAAGGGGTTTATAAGGGAACCTGAACCCTTCAAAAGGGAATAAGGGCCTACTCCAGGTCCGAGACCCTAAGCTTAGGGTTTAAGTTTTATGGGTTTTGGTTCTGGGTTCAGTGTTTAGGATAAGGTTGTAGGGTTTAGGAGAGTCCATAGGAACAGTCCCTGAAATTAACTAAGGCACCTATTCCTCAATTAAGAGAGACTCCGTAGTGATAGTGGATACTTGCGAAAACTCCTCTGTATTCAACAAAGCACACTAAATCATCATGAGGACCCTCAGTAAAAATGACTTCTGGTTTATTCCTGCACAGCCCTTGGAATTTAGGGAGTCAGAAAGCCGGGTAGGAAATCCTAATCAGGCTCTTTATTGTGCTTTATTGTAGGTTCCTCAGTTAATGGGTTGGGAGTCTCTGACTTAGGGCATCCGAGGGTTTTCAAAAAGGGCCAGGCGAACATAGTGGTTTGGGGTTTGGGGCTTTAGGGCTTTACTTGGAGGCCCAGGGGACTTAGTAAGTATATAGGTTGTAAGTCGGGTTAGAATTGGGGTAACTCCATTTAGGGTACTTATAACCGTACTTAGATTTTTTTGGGGGTTAAAGGGCTTCGGGTTCAGGCTCTAGCTGTGCTTGCTCTTTCAGGGCTCGTCTCCGTCCACCGGTGATCTGCTCGGTTTAGGCGTAAAGTTCAGGGTTCATAGGGGCCTTAAGAAGGGCATTGAGTCTAAGGTTCAGGGTTTTAGGAACTTTTAAGGGTACTGGGCTTTTAAGTAACCAGGGAGAAAAAAGTATGAACTTGTATTTCATAAAGGTTCCATTTAAGAAAAAAGTATTAAAGTATGGTACTTCAAAGCCCAGGATAGGGCTTTAGGGATTGCAACGCAGGCCCAAACGCTGAAACCTCAACAGAAGGTTAACTTCAACAAGTAAGCATCACGAGCCCGATCGAAAGGCGTAAGAAACTCCAAAACTCCGCATGCACCAACGCAGGCCTCAGGATCTAACTTTCTGTAGGGTTTAGGGGATTATAGGCCCTTTGATTTAGGGCTCTGTAGGTCTGCAGCCAAACAAGGGCGAGAAAACTAGAGCCACAGTCACAGTCTCGAATCCAATACTAAACGCGGCGAGCACTAAACCCAAAATTGCAACGAACGGCTCAGGCCGGAACGTGAGCAACCGTGAAACGAGCACTGAAGCTCTATATCCTGAACTGCTGCAACGGTATTCTCACTGCCGTGGCTCCTTCTTTTGAATCACACAATCAACATTCGAAAAACATCTTTCCCCCGGGTTTGGGGTTTATGATGTCGGGTTTGTTCCACTTCGTAGGGTGCAGGGCCTCAGGCACTACACTTCTGAAGCACTTTGAGCATCCCCCAGGCGTGCAGAGTCCAAGCGGCTGTGCATAGGCGTGTCGCGCCTGCACAGGAGCATCAGCGAGCAAGAAGAAAAGTCAGCGGAGGGGTCTGTATAGTCGAATGATAATGTATACACATGCGTGTATTTATGAATGTGTATGTATACAAATATAAGAACCGTGTCTATCAGAGAGAGAAAGAGAGAGAGTGTGTATATATATATATATACACACACACTTGTATATGTTTGCATGATGTGTGGGTATGTATGTGGGTGTGTATATATATATATACACACACACGTATTTCTAATCCCTTCACGTGTACATATGTGTGTATGTGTATATCCTATACTCACAAAGAGGGAACTCCAAGGAATAATACTAGTAATCAATTAAAAGGCCCTGACATCGAAGCTGGCAAACCACTTAACCTTCTTCAACGTGTTTTGACGGGGGAGCTCAGACACTACGGGCCCCTGACAACCCATGAACGGTCGAATCGTTGTCATAAAGAAGACTCATGAACACGATTCGGTCTAACTGTACAGTAAGACCGACAGACAGACCGACCGACAGACAGACAAACAGGCGGAACAAAGTCCTGAAACCTTGGAACCCTCCAGTCCGGACGAAGGATTCCTAGATACCCTAACGGCCCAAAGTCTATAGAGTCTGAATGATTGCAAGTGTCCGAGCTGCTTAGGGTTATAAGACGGGAAGGGTAGCAAACCCTCCCGAACCTCAAGAGGAATCCTCACAGGAAGCCCTTGGAGGAACCCTTAAGGGCTGACCCTGAGAGCCCAATACCCCCTTAATTAAGGAATATGGCTTACATTATATAGGGCTTCATATTATGATTTAAGCTACATTCCTGAATTAAGGGGTACTGGAGCCCTAAACCCTAAACCCTAAAGATCCCTTATAGATCCCTTAAAGGAACCCCTCGGTATTTCTTAATCAAGGGGGTATTGGGCTCTCTGGGGAGTTGCATGATGCCAAATCTCACCCTCCCAAACCCCTAAAGGAACCCTTAAAGGAAACCCTTCAAAGAACTTAAAGTGAACCGTTAATCAAGGGAACCTAAAGGAAACCCATAAGGGCTGAGTCGAATGATGCCAAATCGCCATGCCTGCTCCGCCACCTCGTGCAGCTTCGCCTGCATGTCCTTGTTTTGGGCGTATGGGAATTTCAGAAAATTAGGGGGTCCTTAAAGGGATCCTTTAAGGGTACCTTAAAGGGATCTATAAGGGTTCTATAAAGGGTTTAGGGTTTAGAGCTTCCGAAAACTAGGGGTACCTTTATTGGGGTCCCCTCCCATATAGGGTCTATAGGCCTTATAGGATGCAGTTATTTACAGGGCTTTGAGGGTTTATAACGACTAGAAGGACACCTGCATGCCCTTGCGGCTTGAGACCGTATATTGCTCAACGAATTTCGGTGCATATTGGATCCTTAATGAGTGCAACAGGGATTCTCAGAGGGTTCTTTACGGGATCGGCAAGGTGCCTGAACAATTGGAAGAGCCCATTCTGGTTTGTAATACTTAAAACAAACCTCGGAAAAGGACCAATCTTAGCAAGCATTTCAAGAATATTTCACGGTTATGATTTTTGTGTGTTTAAAGTGTCGGACAGGTTTGAGCTGCATCTTGGGCTTAGAGTCCTAGTGTTGTTCAGGCTTTGTAGGGCGACAGGGTTTGGGACACTATACTGAACTTCGAACCTTAGCAAAAATTGACAAATAATTTTAGCTGTTTCTTAGGGATTATACTAACCAAAAATTGAAAATTATTTCTAAGTACCCCTAAGGACATATAACCCCTGCAACCCTAAATCCTGAATACTCAACCACGGTACATGTTCACGCTCCTGGCTTTGCGGTGGGGAGGGGGCTTTATGGCTAGAGGATCAAGTGTTTGTAGGGCTTGGGGTTCGGAGTTTTGGTTTTAGGGTTCAAGGCGTATTTTTTACTAGGCTTCATGGCCTGGGATGTTGGGCATCGGGCATATAAGGTTTAGGGCTTCGAGCTCCGGGTTTGGGGTGTAAGATTCACGGGCAATGCCGGCGCATTGCTGCTGCTCTGACGATCCTGACTTTATGGACCCCTGATTCAAAACGTAAGCCGTATATGGCAAACATGATGGAGACCCATTCATCAAGGCATCCCATCGAAAGGAATTTTTTGTTACTGACACCCCCTGGTTCGAATTTATACTACAAGAAAGCAATTAACCATTCCTAAGCAGCAACCTTGGTTAAGGAACGCTCTCCCAGCCCTGACGCCTAAAACCGAAAACACCCCAAACCCAAACTCTAACCCTCCAAAACCCTTAACTCTCTAAAGCCCATAAACCCTCAAAGAGGCACGCCAAGAAGCCGCTGGCTGGAAGTCGTTACCCTTCATGAAGTCTCCCGAGGAGAACCTCAGTCGGAGCGTAGGTGGCACAGCGCGAAAGGGGTTTCCATAAGCCTTCTGTTGGGTTTTACATGGGGTAAAGCTCAGGGGTCAAGAGTAACGAGATAAGGCAACTGGTAAGCGCAAGGAAACGGGTTAGGGTAAAGGGCAAGTGTAAGGCGTTCTCGGCTGTAGGGTGTACCTGGACCCCAAGGAACCTACCTTTTTTAGGGTTCCCTACTATGATTTCGTTTTGTAAGTCCTTAAAAAGGTAGAAAATTTGGGGTTAAGGTAGGGTGTAAATTTAGTGTGTGGGTTTTGCGGCGAAGGGCTTCGAGCTGGCGCGACAGTTTAGGGTTTACTTGGAGGTTCATGGGTAGTTATAAGTAGGGTTATAAGTCCCTTAATATGGGTTATGAGTATAGTTACCTTACTTATAACCCTACTTGTAGCTACCCACGAACCTCTAAGTAGGGCTAGCTAAAACACTGTAGGGTTCTGCAGACATAACCGGTTGTAAATGTTTGGGGCGCCTTGCGGTTCATGCGCCAGTCCGTCAACCTACAACGCTGGAGAAAAGCTTCAGACCCTATCGGATCTATTGTAAACATAGGCAATGCAGAACACACAACCCGACAAAAAACACCCAAAACAAGCAACACACGCTGAACCTTACATACATCTGCAAATAGAACTGAAACAACGAGACCGGACTTGGAAACAATCTAAGCCTGACTTTAGAATTTTGGGTTGCCTGTGCTCCTGAAAAACCCTAATGCCATGTTGCTCGAGTGGTTACATGCGTACGGTTACAAGTCCCTTCATATGGGTTATAAGTACGTATAGTTACCCTACTTATAACCCTACTTATAACTACGCATGAACCTCCAAGTAGAATCCTAAACCCTATACCCTTATCGTATCCCTATAGATCCCTTTAAAGGGACCCTTCAAGGAACCCTTATAACTACCCATGAACATCCAAGTAAGCCCTGGCGCCCTCACCATCGAGACTCCTGCGCCCTCAAAACCATAACAGCAATACACAAGTTTAGAGTTTAGGGTTTAGGGTGTAAGCATTAGGGTTTAGGGTTTAAGGTTTAGGGTTAAGGGTGTAACGTTTAGGGTTTGGGGCATAGGGTGAAAGGTTTAGGGTTTAGGGTGCAAGGTTTAGGGTTTAGGGTTGTTTAAGGTTTAAAAAGTTTAGGGTTTAGGGTTCCTGTAAGGGAACGGGTCCCCCAAAAACGCATTTATATAAGTATGCTACTCCTAGACCCAGAATACAATGTCGGGTTTACGGTCAGAAACAACATCACCAGCCCGAGCCCTAAACCGTAAAGCCCTAAACCCTAGAGCCTTAAACCCCCAAAAGCCCTAACCCTTGAAGCTCAAACCCCCCAAGCCCTAACCCCTAAGGCCCTAAACCCTAGAAGCCCTAACCCCTAAAGCCCTAAACCCTAGAAGCCCTAACCCCTAAAGCTGTAAAAAACCCTAAACCCAAAAACCCTAAGCCCCAAAATCACTGAAGGCCAAAATCCCTAAACCCTAAAGCCCTAACCCCTAAATCCCTAAACTCCTTAAAACCCTACCTATAGTCTCCATTGTATCTCATTTTTTGGGTTACCTTTTAGGATCCTAAATATAAATATGGTTAAACCAGAAAAAGGAGCTACAATGGAGACTAAACCCTAAAACCCTAAGCCTAAACCCTAAAGCCCTAAGCCCCAAACTCCCAAAACCCTAACCCCTAGAACCCTAAACCCTAAAACCCTAAGCCTTAGGTCCAAGTGGCATGGGACGGTCCCCCGGCTTCGCCTCCGCTGCCAGGAGCCCGGTGGCCACACCGATATTGATGGCCGTCTCCTTGATTAGGGTTTAGGGTTTTAGGGTTTTAGGCTTTAGGGGTTTAGGGTTTAGGGTTTAGGGGTTTAGGGTTTAGGGTTTTAGGGTTTTAGGGCTTAGAGCTTAGGGGTTTAAGGTTGAGGGTTTTCTTTTTTAAGGGCCCCTTTTCGATCAGCATGAAGCGTCTCAAAAGCCCATTTGGGCAGGCAACAGATACTCACTTTCAAGTACCTGGTTTTTCGTAAAAGTGACAGGCAGCCCTTCAGACCTTCACGTGGAGCACATACTCACCCTTATACTCGACGGAGACGTTTAGCCCTTGCATCCTTATCCGACCCACCATTCATGTCTTTGTCAGACTCATCAACCCCAACCCCATCGACCCCACTCTCCTCCTCCATAGCAGACCCAGACTCCACTTGGATCGTCGACTCATGTTCCACCAGGGGATGCGGGAAGGCAGTCACACCATCAAGTCCATACTCACCTGACCCCGAATCCTCCAGGACCACCGTGGAACTCCCAGCATTCACATTCGCAAACAAAGTCCCCGCAGACCCAAACTCCAGATTCCCAGGCATACCCTCCAACTCCATATTCCCTTGACCAGGAACATCACTCTCACATAGACCAGAAGGAGGGGCAGGGACAGCGAGATGCCCAAGAGGAAGCTCTCCCACAGGCACACTCAGAGTAGCCCCAGAACTGTCCATAGGGATGTTCTGTTGATCATGCATCTGTGTGTGTTGGCCTCCGTCATGAACCCCAGCATGTCGAACCTCACCCTCACGGCCATCTTGGTCACTTGTATCGGTCAGCAGGCCCTCTAACCCCATGTGACAAACATCACGCTCACGTAGACCAGAAGGTTGCCCAGGGACAGCGAGATGCCCAGGAGGGAGTTCCGTCACAGGCACAATCGGATCAGCCCCAGATCCATTCATGGAGTGGCCCTGCACCCAGAGGCTCGGTTATTGAAAAATATCAATCGTCGTATTGATTTGTGCGCAAAATCATTAATCGATATTGATCTTGCGCAAAGATCAATAAATGGTGATAAATCATGTCAACATTGTATTGAAATTTGAACATGTAACATATTGATTTATATTGTTGGCTTTATTGAAATAGATACTGATTTTATGTTGAGAACCGATGCCCTCGAACCCTGCTCGGACCATTCAGTGGGGCCTTGCAGGGGCCGAGGGCAAGCTTACTGCTGCAGGTCCCGCAGAGTGTGCATCGAATTGATTCTTGTGCCGCACTTCCCGCAGAGTGTGCATCGAATGTGTCTTGATTCTTGCTGCAACTATTAAGGCTTGAACTTGCAGAGCATGTCTCCCCACTGCCGCTTCCTTCCTTAGTCCAGCAACTCCAGCATGGGGCAGTGCTGCTCTAACCCGGAGGTGTCTAACAGCGATCTCGATGGTGCCACTCCCGGCAGCAGCAGCTTCGGTGCGGACATGGAAGAGATCCCGAGATGCAAGCACTGTTGCTTGGAGCACAACAAAGTCTGTGTTCGCTTGGGCCTGCCGCATGAGAACCATTGGTGCTCAACCTGCTGCACCAACTTCTACTTGGAAAAGGACGACCAGCGGCTGCTTCGGCGACGAGAGCTAAGTGAACATAGCTAGGATCGCTCCACGTGCAGCAGTGAGGCAGTGGCCAAGCAAGAGAAAAAGAAGAACTGTCTGCCGATCGAGTGCAAGTGATGCTTTTCTGCATGAGGTTCGAGTGCAAGTGATGCTTTCTGCATGAGATTTTTTCTTGGGTTCCTGATCTGTAGCATTAATTTTCAGCACAGCAGCTTGTAGTTTCCCCGTTTTTTTTCTTTCTTCACCATTGCCATGGTGAAGAAGGCTGCTGTGCCGAGGGGTGGTGCTCGCAATTCACCCAAAGCTCGGGTGGAGACAGAACGGCTTGCTGATGCCTTGAAGAATCATGTGGATGAGGTCGGGGCGGGCAATGCATTCAACTTCCACGAGTACGAAAGTGCTTGGAGTTCGTGTGCAATCAGGTTCCAGTCCCTGGCGAAGTTGGTGCCTTTCCTCATGGCCATTCTAAGTGCTTGCCCGACTGCCAACTTGTCTTACTCCCAGCTCAAGGAGGTTTTCATGAACGTGTTCACCAGCGTCCCCGCTTGCAGGCCGAAGTCCGGACCTTTGGGTACTGTGGCAGGGGATGTGGCTGACAGGACCATCGTCGTCTTAAACCATGTTCGGCGACTTTGTTTGGGAGGCTCAAGCGAGAAGGAGTGGCGAAAGTGCGAAGAAGCACTGTGCGGCCTGGGTGACAAGCTAGCCCAGTTGAAGGAGCTTCGTACTCGTGTTCGCCAAGCTGCTGGTGCAGAGCCCTCAGAAGCTGCAGGATCTGCAGGCCCGGAGAGCGACATCTATGGCTTGAAGAAGTACCAGGACATTCCTCTTTCTCAAGATTCCGACGGTCTTCCTCTCTGGTCCTTCCTCAAGGGCGGGAAGTCGGGAGAAGGAGACGAAGAAGAAGAGGACGATTCTGATGGCGATGTCGAAGCCTTGGCAGCCAAAGCCGCAAGCATGAAGCGACCAGCGGGGAAATCCGTGCCTGAGGAACCTGCTGCTAGCAAGCCTAAGGTCATGAAGAAGCCCAGTGCTGGAAGCTTGAAGAAGACGCCCTTGAGCTTGGAGACAGTCCTGAATGTCCCCCTCTTGTCTCTCAAAGGCCCCTTCAAGGAAAAGAGCTACATTTTGGATGAGCATGGTCAGCTCGTCGTGGCTTGCACAACGACCCAGAGCTTGAAGTTTCATGCTGTGCTCCAGGCTGTCATGCAAAAATTGCGGAAGACGAAGACCAAGGGTAAGATTACCAAAGCCTTTGCTGTGAAGCTTCGGGACGAAGAGATCGCTTCGGAGTGATCCAGCAGAAGATGCCGATCCTCGGTGCTCAGCACCACTTTTGACTGGAGCTTCTGGCCGAAGCTGAAGAGCACCAAAAAATTTCGCTGCTGCCTGCTGCAAGTCCAAGCCGAAGCCTAGGTCGATCGGCTAAGTATCCCAAAGGTTTCCTCGGAGTTGTGTCCCTTATAGGTCTGCAATTGTTTGCATCGATTGTGAAAGACGTTTTTGGCGCTTTTTTTCTCCAAGGTGTTCTGCTTGAAAAGTCCCTTAACTGATATTAGGAATTGCTTTGTAGCGATCTTGCAAGACATCCTTGGCGGTTGTTTGGGGAGTGGGTGGGTGCTGAGCGAGGGGTGGGAAAGACATGTCTCGAACCGACCTTGTACCAAGCCCCAGGGACTAGGTTGGGCCGAGACATCGGTCTCGGACCGGCAGAGGACCTGAGACAGGGCCTCTGCTGGGCCGAGACCAGACTCGAGACCTGAAGCCAACCCCGGAACCAGAGCCAGCCAAAGACTTCAAGTCAATTCTGCTGGAGTCGCATGTGCTCAAGAAGCTTGAGAGCAATCAATATTCCACAAAATGTATTGCTCAAACCTTAGGAAGGCCTTCTTCGTGTTTTTGAGGTTGCCCTTAGGGCATAACCTCACGATCGCCCCATGGGGCGAAAGAAGAAGGACAAAAGAAGTGGGGCGAGGAAGAGGAAATTTAGAAAGTTGAAAGAGGCAATCGCCTTGCTGGATACATCCAGCTCCAGCTCCTCGTCGACGTCCAGTTCGAGAAAGCGGAAGCGACTACAGGTCGCAAAGAACCTTCTCCGCCGCCTTGACCAACAAGGCCAGCTGAACGATGCTGGCAATGGCGGTGGCTTTGGTGCTTGGGCAGGGCAACACAGCTACGGTGGAAGCTCTGGGTCTGGCAGCGGCCGTGGCAGTGGCAGTGGTAGCTGGGGCGGCGGCAGTGGCAGTGCTTGGGCAGGCCAGCACAGTGGCAGTGGTAGCTGGGGCGGCGGCAGTGGCGGTGCTTGGGCAGGCCAGCAGAACTACGGGAGCTCTGGGTCTGGCAGCGGCGGCAGTGGTGGTGCTTGGCCAGGCCACGGTAGCTCTGGGTCTGGCAGCGGCGGCAGTGGCGGCGGCAGTGCTTGGGCAAGCCATGGATCCGGATCCGGCAGTGGTGGCTGGAACCAAGGCAACGGCTGAATTGCTCTAAACCCCTGAACCCTAAACCCTGAAACCCTGAATACTAAACCACTAAACCTGAAACCCTCAATGCTAAACCCCTAAAACCCGAAACCGAAACCCTGTGCAGGCTCTTGGAGTGCAAGTAGCTGGAACAGTGGCTCCGGAAACAGAGGTGGCGGGAGTGGAAGCAACTGGACCAGGAACTCTGGAAACCGAGGCCGTGGCGGCCGGGGCCGTGGATCGTGGAACTCGTGGGGCTCGTGGAGTTCGGGTGGCGGGAGAGGCCATTGGAACCAGGCCAATTGGACAAGCACAGCTGGTGGATCAGGTGATGGAAATGCAGACAACACAGCTGCGAGCACCGATGGGCCAGCTGCGAGCACCGATGGGCCAGCTGCGAACACCGATGGGCCACCTCAGAACACCGCAGCAGCGACAGCACCTGCAACAGTAGCCACGGCAGCTGTGACAGCAGCTGAGGACACCGCAGCTACAACAGAAAGCCCGGCATCTGCGACAGCAGCTGAGAACACAGCAGCGGCAACAGAAGTCACGGCAGCTGCTATCGCTGCAAGCCCCGGCGGTACAAGTGATGCAGGCAGCAGGTGCATCGTCTGCTTGCAGACGGACCCAGCTCCTATGTCCTTTAGCTTGTGTGCACACGGCCCCTTCTGCATCTCCTGCCTTCGAAATTTGCGGGTTCGTGCGGGTGGAAAATGCCCCATCTGCCGCAGGAATATGTTTCAGTCGCCGGAATCTTGGCTCATATGAGCTTAGGCCAGTTTTTTTAACCCTTGAACCCTGAAGCCCCGGAACCCTAAAGCTCCTAGAAACCAGCAGAAATAGAAGACCTGACTCTTCCACAGCCCAGGAGGGTGTGTCGGCACTGCTGGCTCCCGCCTCACCGCCGGCAGAAGCGACACCCAGGCCGACAAGCAGGGGGGACAGGCCTCTGATGATCAAGGCTATTCCCCTGAGGCCGCCATCCCAAGCCGAAGCTTTGCAGCACTTAATTAAAGAATCCCGCCCTTAACCTAAAACCCTAAACCCAACCCTTTTAAGAAACGAGCCCAAGGAGCCGAAGCCGAAAGGGTCTGCTGCACCGCCAGCTCCTCCACCGAAGGCCTGGGAGTAACTTTTGAAAGAGTTATTAGGGTTTTGATAGCATAAGGGTTCGGTGACCCCAGGCAAAAAGCGGGCCAGTTGCACCACCGGCACCTGCACCACCGGCACTTGCTGAAACACGGCAGCACCTCGAAACCCTGGACCCCAAACCCAAACATATCGTTTACCAGTTTAGCCCAGGCAACGGAGCCAAAGGCGGTGTCCATGGTGACAGCAGCACCTGCAGTGGCCGAGGCCACTCTCAGCTCGTCCGATTCCTTCAATAGATTGTTGCACTCGCTTCCCGAATGGCCGGTGACGGGTGAAGCGAGGGTCGACATTGATGCATGGATCAGAGATGAGTTCCGAAGTCTTGTATCCGCCGCTGAAACCATAGAAGATGTCAACCGACTTGATCGAGCTGGCAAGCGGTTGTTTCAATTGCAGAGGGAGGCTTGTGTTGTAAATAGCCCGACTTGCCCGTGGGTACCCCCAACAACAACCCGAACCGGAACAGCTTAATTGCTTAATCCTACTACCATCCTCAAAGCAACACCTGGCAGGTTCAGAACCAAGCAGATGCAGCTGCCGGGTCTTCGACAGACCGCCCAAGCTCTGCGGCTGCCGGCTCTTCGACAGATGGGTCTATGGCGGCCGGAGATGGAAGCAATGCTGCAGCCGATGCTGCTGCATCACATGGGTCTATGGCGGCCACAGATGGAACCAATGCTGCAGCCGCCGGGTCTTCGACAGATGCGGCCACAGATGGAAGCAATGCTGCAGCCGCCGGGCCTTCGACAGATGCGAGCACAGATGGAACGAATGCTGCAGCCGCCGGGTCTTCTACAGATGCGGCCACAGATGGAACGAGTGCTGCAGCCGCCGGCCCTGAGACTGTAGCAAGTGGCACAAGCGAAGGAGATGCAGCCGAGGGTCGTGGGCACATTCCAAGAAGGATTCGTCGCAAGTCCCGTGAGCCCCGTGAAGAAGAAGACGACTTGGAGTAGCCGATGGCCGGTGGTGCTGCACAGACTCTTCCGAAGGAGGGCGAGAAAAAAAGAAGACATCCGGAATGCAAGGGTTTTTCATGTGATATCACATGAAGTTTTATGATATCCCATGAAGCTTCATGAGCATTCATGATCACCCATGAACACTTATGAATGTTCATGAGCACCCATGAACACATATGAATTCATATGATGTTTCATGAAGGCTGGTCTGTGTGGGGCCAGAACCCGACCAGGACCCGTGGGACAGAGGGCGGGTATGGGGCCTGGTCGGGGCCTGGCCCTCCAAAAAAAAAAGCGCCTAGGACCGGACAGGACTTGTGCTGGGGCCTAGTCCGGGCCTAAGGCGGGGCGACGAAAACACACAACCACCAAAACCGCCGAGCCAAAAAACAAACCGAAGCAACTGACCCGAGCCAGAACCCAACCACAGCACAACCCCAGGAACAGAAGCCGGCAACAAAAACAAACACTATGATGGAAGACCTAAAGCCACAACCCCAGAACCCTGAACCCCAAACCTAGCCAACCCTGAAACGGAAAAGGTAGCGCTAAAAAAAAAAAAGCACCGATATAAAAACCAAAACCACAGAACTCTAAACTAACTTAAAAGCCCAAAGCCCCCCAAGGCCCGAACTTCAAACCTCCCCAACCCTTAAACCGAAAAGCTATCTAGTACTAAAAACCCACTTAGAGCCCATCTAGCTTACAAGCCCAGAGGCCCTTAAGCCCCGAACCCCAAACCTCCCCAACCCTTAAACCAACAAACTATCTAATGCTAAAGACCTTAAACCCTATCTAACTATAAACCCAAAGCCCCTTAAGCCCCGAACCCCAGACCGCCCCAACCCTTAAACCCATAAGTTGTTTCACACAAAAAACAACTTAAACTCTATCTTGCTTAAAAAGCCCAAAGCCCTTTAAACCCCTTAAGCCCCGAACCTCCCCAACCCTTAAGCCCAAAAGCTATCTAACACAAACCCTAAGTAAAAACCCAAAGCCCCTCAAGCCCGGAACCCCGAACCTCCCCAAGCCTTAAACCTAAAACCTATCTGGTACTTAAGCCAAACCAAGCCCCGAAATAAAAGCCAAAACGGCAGCACCCTTTCCCAAACTGAAACCCTATCTAACTAAAACCCAAAGCCCTTAAGCCCCGAACCCCAAACCTCCCCAACCCTTAAGAAAACTACCTCATACTTAAGCAAAACCGAGCCCCGAAATTGAAGCCAGAACGGCAGAACCTTAAAGAAAACCTCAGCCCGGTCTACAAACCCAAGACCCCTTAAGCCCCGAACCCCAAACCTCCCCAACCCTTAAACCTAAAAGCTACCTGTAGTAATTAAACGAAAGCATTATTACGAGGTATTCTTCATGTGGCTTTGACATAACCTAAAAGCTATTTAGTATTTAACATGGCAATACATACTTATTGGATGTTTCTTCATGGTTGCTTGCTTTCCCGCACCCACCCAAGCCCCGAAAGCACGATTGAAAATGGGTGGGAGGCCAGAACCCGGCCAGGACCCGTGGGTGTGGGGCCTGGCCGGGGCCTGGCCTTAAAAAGAGCCTGTGGCTGGGATTCAGAAGACAAACATTTTTCCCTTCGCAATTTCAAAAGGAAGGGGTGGGACAGAGAATTTGTGAAGGGAAGATTGCAAGGACTATCTCGTCTGCAGCTTTTGGTTCCCAGAGTAGAAGTTGCCTTCCTTTTCCAGCCCTTTGCAAGTCATGGGGAAGTGTGTGTGGAAGAAGCCTTCCGTGCAGCAGGGCATCTTGAAGAAGACCAAGAACGAGAAGCAGCCGAACCAAGAGAAGAACACGACCAAGCCCAAGGAAGGGAACAAAGGCGAGACCGGCAAGCCCCAGGACAACCAAGCCTTGACCGAGGCTGCCCTGGCACAGTTGGAGAACAAGGACCCCAACTACGTCTCGGAGTACATCCAGAACTTGGGTGACAAAGAGCAGATGCGGTTGTGGAAGAAGTTCGAATCGGACCGAAAGTCCAGCGGTGACCAGGAGGCCTATGTGATGGCAACCCAAGGATTTGGCTCCAAGAAGAAGGCCAGAGCCCTTTTGATCACCTGGCTTCAGGGCGGCTGCAGCAGCAAGTCGACACCCTACATGGAGCACATGGCGAAGTTCTCCACCTCGGAGGTGAAGGGCAGCAAAGCGGTTTGGCAGCCTCTTCACTTCATGCTCAACATGAAGTATGGAGCGAGAGAGCTGAAGGCGAGGGTGCTGGCAGGCACCATTGCTGTTCGCAAGTGCCCCCAAGACGAGAGATTCCCCGAATTCCTCGAAACCTCGGACTACCAGACGACGGAGGCGAAGAAGGAGATGGCCAAGCAGATCCAGCATTCGGGGAAGTGCACCTGGAGCGACTTCAAGGTTCTCCACGACCTGGACAACCAGAAGCAGGAGCTTAAGTTCGAGCTCCCCAAGGACGAGAAGGATCCCAAGAAGAAGGCCGAAGAGACCGAGGACCACCTCACGGCTCTCATCGGCAACAAGAAGACTAAGGCCGGGGAGTTCGACGACTTCGGCTTTGGCAAAGCGGGAACGGGGTCGCAGGCCTTTACAGCTGACAGCAAAGCTTTGAGAGCCCTGGAGAACTGCGAAGGCCTCGTGTCAGGCAAGACGGTGTCCAAGGACAAGCTGCAGCTTGCTGTTGTTCGTGCCAAAGGTGCTTGCGGTGAAGTCCAATCGCTGTTGGAGGAAAAGCTGCTTGAGGTCGATGGCAAGGAGAAGAAGCAGATCCAGGGCAAGATGACTGACTTGAAGGAAGTGCTCAAGCTTTTCAGGTCCAAGAAGCTGGACGACAAGAAGCTTGTCGCTCTGGTCCGCCGGTCGGCCAAGGTCGCCAAGTCCTGCTCTGAGGTTTTGTCCCTCGAGGACGACAGCTGAGAGCTCTTCTAGAGGAGGCTGTTTCTAGGGACTTCGTTTTCGCCTGCACCCTTCAAACTGTAAGACTTGTAAGCCGCCAGGGTAAAGCACAGCTTGAGCGATCCCGTTTTGAGATTCTGGCCTCCAGATCCGATTTGATCAAAGATTTCATCCGACAGTAGACCTGCTACACTGCTGCCGACGAAGAGTCGATGGTGCGGAGCCCACTGCAGTGAGCAGTTCCCGAGAAAAAAGTCGTCAGGGCGATGCAGTGTTGCAGCTCAGGGTCTTTGCCTTCGGCGCTTTTTGTTGTGTTGAGGGAAACCATGCACCTCGAAGCTACCTCATGTTCAAACAAAGGTACGGGCTTGCAGCCTTGTAGCTGCCATGGGCAAAAGAGCCGCTGATGGCAGGGGGGGGCACCAGCAGAGACGAAAACGAAGAGCTCTCGGTGATGAGGATGCTCCTGCAGCAGATGTGGACTTCCCGTCAAGCTCTGCTGGGCACAAGCTCGTGTCCTCCTGGGCTTGGGGCGAGATCTCAGCTGGCTCGGTGCAGGAGTTCGCCAAGTCCATGGTTGAAACCTTTGGCGATTCGGCGAGCGATGTTTCGAGTTTGTCTCGCCTAGGGGCCCATGGCCACTCCGAGCAAAACTGCAACAGGGATTTGCAGCAGTTGTTTCGAGGTATGGGCTGGATTCCAGAGCCTGTGGAAGTGGACTGTGCTGTGATCCGGAAAGGGACGGCTGGCAGGAGCAGCAAACGAGCACCTTTATCCATCTTTCTGCCGCACGACTGGTTCTCTTCCTTGGCCCAGGCGGATGGCATGTTGGATGCTGTCTTCGGCACAGAGTCCGAGATACGAGATTTTTGGGGCCGAGTGAAAAGCGACGATCCCAGGCTTCAAGGCAATCCTCTCAAATCTCAGAAGATGTGGCGAGAATTGTTTTATCCCTTTGTGCTGCACGGAGATGCGGGGCCTCACCAGAAGCACGATTCCATGGATGTTTTGAGTTTCAAATCTGCTTTGACAGATCTCGGTGTGAACACTTCTGTCCTACTTTTGGGAGGCATCCCAACTGCTTGCACCAGCTCAAGCAAAACCTGCAAAACCTTGGATGTTCCATTCCTGGGAGATACCAAGGACGAGTTGGGAAAGTGGTGGGTGTGGTCCTGGAATGCAGTCTTCCAAGGAAGGCACCCCGAAAGGGACCCTTTCGGTAAAGCCTTTCCTGCAGGTTCTCGCCGTGAAGGTCTTGCAGGCTCCCTGCTAGACCCCCAGACAAAAAGGAGAGGGGTGCTGTGGGTAGCCCTGGCGGACTGTGAGCACCTGAGTCTGAAGTATGGTTTGCCGCACCATGCAGCTACCCAGCCCTGTATGAGGTGCAGGGCGAACCAAACAGATGCTCCCTGGAGAGATTTGTCGACGAATGCCAAGTGGAGAGAGCTTTGCTACACACCCGACACTGTGCTTACGAAGCACTGGGTCGGCACTGTGCTCGGAACCAATCCTTTCACTTTCGTTTTTGATCCGATGCATTGCCTAGAGCTAGGCCCTGCAGGCACAGCAATTGCCACGGTTTTCTTTGACATGTGCTACAACGAGCTGTCTGGAACAAAGCCTCAGAAGTTGAACAAGCTGACAGAAGAAATTCGCGAAATCTATGACCTTCTCGACATAAAGCAGAACCGGATCACCCACCTGGAGTATACCTACTTTTCTGTAGAAAATGCTCCACACCAAAACTTTCCAGACCTTTCGCATGCAGCTGTGAAAGCCAGGCAGGTTCGGTACCTGGTCCCTGTGGCAGCCGAACTGTGTCGTCGCTATACAGGCCGTGACAAATACAGAAAGCTGAGATTGACGTGCCTTGAGGCCCTCGACAGCATGTACAAGATCGTGGATCGGAACGATTTGTTCCTGCCTACCTCCGAAGCACGGCTGTACAAACAGAAGAGCCACCAGTTTGCAGTTCATTTTGCTGCTCTGTCACACATGTGCTTCGACAAAGACGAGAAGAAGTGGCCCATACGAACCAAGCTGCACTACTCAGAGCACATTGCTGAGGAAGCACGATTTCTCAGCCCCAAGGCTCAATGGTGCTATTCCGGTGAGAGTATGGTGGGCAGTGTCACGGCTCTTGCTCAGTCGTGCTTGTCTAGCAATCCACCGCACAAGGTGCCCGCCCTTGTCTGTACGAAATACAGAGTGGCGAAGCATCTGCAGTTCAAAGCTCTCTGAGTGGCACGGCAGAAAAAAGTCACAAGATGACATTCCCAACCCAGGACCGGGTTCGAACCCTTGCATCGGACCTTAGGGCCGAGGCATGGGGCCGAACCCGGGCCTAGGCTTCTTTTGCGGGTTTTGGGTTTAGGCTATATGCCAAGATATATGGCATGTATTGATTATCATATTGATTTTGGCCTGCCCTCGTATTGAAATTCCGAAAGCATTTATATTGATATGAGCCCTTGGGGCCTGAAAACCATATATTGATATGAAGCGCTTTTTCAATATGATGTTGATGTTGACTTTGCTCATTGTAATTTTTCAATAACCGAGCCTCTGGGCAAGGAGCCCATCGGTGTGTTTCGAACATTTCATGACCCCCAGCATGCCGAGACTCATCTTCACAGCCATTTAGGTCAGGTGCTTCGGTCAACATCCCCTCAAGCTCAGTCTGGCGGCCATCTCCGTCACCATCAAGTTGAGTTTCCAACGAGTTCTCAAGGTCTCTTTGGCCCATGAAGAGATCCAGCCAGTTCTCTCCAAGTAAAAGCGTTCAGCGAAAGAGTTGGTGAAGTCGAACCTGGTGACGATGCTCTTGTAGCTGGCCATAGTTGCATTGTACACAGGAGTCAAGTCTGTCGGACTCCAGCACTTCAGTCAACTAGCCACCTGAGCACCACGCACAGGAAAGAATCCTCGTCCATTCACGCTGTAATCGCTCCATCCGATCGCAGCACCAAGAGCTGGGCCATCTGAACCCATGATGTAAGGCACCTCAATAACGCCAACTCCTGGGTCAATGCCTGTGAACTGCTTGATCACCGATCCGATACTTGCCCTCCAAGGTGCCTGCGTATTGGGTCCTCTAGTTCCCATCCCTTTGAACGCTTCTCTCAGGGAGTTGGCGAGCCTGCCGACCAAGGGGTCTGCGCCCATGATGTTCCCAGTGAGCGAGCAAAGAAACTTCAGAACTGATGATGAATAGTGGAACAAGCCGCCGATCACAAAGACCAGCGACACCCACATGCGATCTTGGAGACCTGACAATGTATTGACCACTCCGCCACTGCGTCCAAGTGACCAAGCCAGAGATGTCTCCAACCACCTGTTTGAAGATGGCCTTGGCAATCCGACTCTGTCCCAAGCCTGCTCACCAGAGAACCACCTCGGTGGTCGCATTGAAGGTGCATTTGCAACATCCTCAGCATCTGGCCTGAGTGTGATACCCATCGCCATGATGCAAGCGATCACCAAACCCCGAAACACGTTGAACCCTTCACAGTCTCGAACTGCTCGTGCGAAGATGGCAGCTAGCATGATGGCAGGGTCAGGAACAAAGTTGATTTGTGGGTATCCCCCTGCTGCCATCACGACATTGCTAGCCTGGGGGTAGAAAGCACCAACGCTGCAGGTGCCACCGCCCCTGAACATACAGAAAGGCAATGTAAACGGAGTCCCAAGTGGCGAAAGCCACTGGGGCCGAACCTGTGGAAAAGGCATGTCTAGCAGCCCCATTAAGACCAAAATGGCCTCAGAGGTGTCAGCCCCCGTAAAGGCTTGAGCACTGCCGTCTAGGAACGACTCCAGATTGTTTTCAAACCATGCCGCATCGCCACCGGCGTTTGCGTCCCTCCTCCAAATGTTGAGGGTGACGCCGGGAGCGCCAGGCAGTTGCACCACGAATGGTGCGCCGAGCACGGCGGAGTATATGCGTGTAAATACTCCCATGAAAACATATAAAAATCCTACAACGTACCTGTACACGTTGTCATAACGCGCACTGCTCGGAGCAACGTATGGCTGGATGTAGTCCATGACGTACGTGTAGGTTGGGCTGTTGGTTATCAGACGCCAAACTTGTGTCTCTCCCCTGAACTCTCTCTGAGGAACCTCAGACGAGGCAGATTTCTGGGCGTCTGAGGTATCAGGAACAGCATTAGAGATTTTCCTGGGCGCATCAGTGACGATTGCCTTGACATTGCCAGGCACATTACCCACCAGGTGGCTGCGCAAATAGCACGGTATGGGATTCGCTCCCAAAGGGACGTTCCCATTTGGTGGTATCAGCACTTGGCCCTCCCAAAAATGGCGCCAGTCTTCTCTGTATGCCATGCAAGGCGGATCACTGCCGGCCATCATCGTCCAACCGCCAAAAGCAGCGCCTGGAGCGACAGTCAGCGTCGTCTCAACACCTTGCAATGTCCCTGTCCCCATTGCCCAAGTGACCAAGTCATCGGCCTCCGGGAGTGTGGTCACCTTAGTGAAGTTCTTCTGAGCCTCTGAAAGATCTTTGGCTCCGCAGTTCGGCTGCACTGTTGTGCCACCGAAAACACCTCCACGTGGGCGGTGATGCCTGCGCCTGCGCCGACGCGTTGCAGGGCTGAAGATACCCGCAATGCAAGCCCAGGTCGCAGCCATCACATTCCTCACACTCTGCATGAACCCAAGCACTTCTTCGTCACTCTCGCTCGTCATACCAGCGTCGGCAATTGGCTTGTTGCGGCTTCACCATCGGTCTCCATCATGAGTTGGACTTGTTCGAGTGGCATCGTGAGCTGGGTTCGCTGTACAATAGGTGTGCGAACTTGACCGCCCATGTTTTGTTCCAGGGCTCGTTCAATGTCCACAATCTTCGATTCGGAGGTGACGATATTGCCTGTTCAGACAATCTGATGCCAGCTGCTCTCCGCAGTCGTTGCAAAACCTCTTCCTCATCAGAACCTGTTGCTTCTGGGGCATATGATATTGGAGGGCCGCTCGGTAATGGAGCAGGCCTCTCTGGAAAGGTTGGAGGCGGTGGCTCAATCAAGGATTCCAGCGCAATCCTCACTGCCCCTCCCTCTCCAACAGCGTCAACACTTCCGCTTGAAAGCGTGGCCGCCTTTGAGCGCGAGGCTCGACCTCTCTTCACAATAGTGGGTCGAACTTCAATCCTCCTCTCTGCCGCAGCAGCCTGAAGGCCTCGCGTCTCCTCTCGCTCCTCAGCAGATCGCCGAGCACGTTCCCTCAATTCAGCACTTTCCTCGATCCAGGATGGCCACCACAGGTTGCTTGTTCTTCAGCTTGCGTGCAACCTCTGCGTGCGGAGCGTTGGCATCAGGAACGGAGCTACCAGACCCTTGAGACCTGGTAGCTGAGCTGACTGGCGCAGACAAGCCCACTGTTGGCAAAATCTCCGTCGAACCCGCAGGCATAAGCGGTGACAAGGACTGCTCCAAGCACTTGTCGCCTGTATTCTGCTCGCTTGCTTCTGCACCATCTCTGAATAGTCGTGGCCGCCACTCTCTCGCGTATGATGAAGATCGTGTGCTCTGCTTCGAACGTGCAGACGCACCCGAGCTCGAGGGGCCAGACTTTGGTTCGGGCGACTCTTTTGGCAGCCAACTCGCCTGCGATGAGCTCGCTTGGCTCACACCCAATGATGCCCTCTCGGTGGTGGAACCAGTCCACTGATCGTAGGTGCTTGAGCCACTGGATGCTGGCATCTGGAACGAAGACAGGTCCAATTGCTCTCTTGGGTGTGCCACTTGCGAGTTGGCCTCTTGTTTGGTAGAGTGAGCAGTGAACTCTTTGCCATAATTGCTTCTGCTGTTCGCCCTTTAGCGGGGGGATGCGAGTCGAGGAGCTTTCCGGGGCACCGCCAACCCTCGTCTTGGCTGCGCTGCCAAAAAGCCCGCGAATTGCAAGGCTCTTGGCAGCTACCTTGACATTGAGGTCAGCACGTTTCCGCGTCTCCCCAAGACTCTCCCAAAAATCAGTCGACAGCACGTCATCGGCTGTCGCTGATTGCACTCGTCGGATTCTGTCACTTCGAATTTCGGCTTCCCGTGACTTCACGTCATCTAGGAACTTCTGCATCCGTCCCCACCACAGGGAGACCTGACAAGACAAATAGCCATCTTGAGCCAAGGGTTTAGGGTTTAGGGTTTAGAAGCAGTATAAGGTTTAGGGTTGAGCATGGGGGGGGATGGCAGTCTCCTTTTTCAGTACTTGGAGGGTCGGGGCACTTAGTAAGTAGGTAGTAAGTAGACTTATAAGTACCCTAAACGGGACCCTAATTGGGGTTATGGTAGTTATAAGTCCCTAAAATAACCACTTACTAAGTCCCCCGACCCTCCAAGTAATTACATATGTCGGGGGTTTTGTGTTTGGGTTTCTGGCCCAGGGTCTAAAGTTCGGGGGATTATTAATTAAGCCATGTGGGGTGTGTTCTGTGGGATAGGTGCTCTGAAAGTGCTGTTCTTCATCGTTGCGTGAAAAAGGCTTTTTATTTCTGATGTTACTGGCCGTCTCGAAGCTTTCTGCGCTTGTGGGTTTCGTGCTTCTGGACTGTTGCTCTATCTGGGTTGAGGGTTCGGGTTCGAGATTCGTAACACGGCAGGTATACCCATAGTGCCATAGTGCCTACCTTGAAGACTAAAATCCTGAGCAGCATCTACTGTGAGCTATTTCGAGCCCTGGGCTTAGGGTTTTGTGGCTTGGATTTGGGTTTTGGGGTTTAGGGTTCCCAGGCTTAGGGTTTTAGGGGGAATCTAAGCTCTCCAGGCTTTGGGTTAATGCTGTCGCTACGTCGTTGCCTGGCACAGGCCCCCAGAACTTTACCGGACTTACTGAAACTGAAACTGCCACAAAACCCCCCGTTTCCCCCACCTGAACCCCAAAGCCTGAGACCCTGAAAAAGAAGCCCATCAAGAACAAACATCCCTCCTTAAGCTCATGCCCAGTGCTTAAGTCATTGTTGATTCGAAGTTATCGTTAGCAACATTGCAGGCACGTTGGAGCTACAGGTAGTGTCTACTTATTGTAGGTAGGGGTCATCTTGATTAGAAAAGGCTGTTGGGGTATTTTATAATATATTTCACTTAGGGACTAATTACAAGGGAATGAGACTAGTATTTCACCCGATCCCTATGTTATGCAGTTCCCCAGCTTTCTCGAATGCTTTCCCCCAGGTCCTCGATTCAACGGAAGACACGAAGCCCCACACCCCAAAAAAAACGCAAACCTTACAAACACCCTCGACATATCAAACCCTAAACCGCATAAACCTCCAAACCCCCCTACTAGTTCATGGTTGGGATAGGATTAAGAATTCAAGTTTCTATTCCTTATTGGGTTGAAGTACCCATGAAAATGTAAAATGTTATCCAACTATGGCAAAGCTTAGCCCTATAAACCTCAAATACAATCTTTCCCAAGAATCAGGTACCCTCATAGTAGCCTTGTAGGACCCTTATAGATCCCGTTTAAGATATCCTCATAGTAGCCTTGTAGGACCCTTGTAGATCCCTTTATCTTTTCCAAGAATCCGTCTTATCGCCCGTGAGCATCCAGACCTTGATGCCAGCCTGTCTGTTCACATTCATTCCTTTAGGGTTTATGTGAGGGTTTTTTAGGGTTTGGGGTTATCGGTCCCCTAGATAAACTATGTGACCAGCCCCATACAACCGGTAATCAATGAAAACCGACGAGTAGCGTCTTGTAGAACCGTGAGCCCTAAACCCTAATGCTCTTTAGAACACGCTTTCTCCCCAGTTTCGGATCTGGCTCGATGACTACATGGCAGAAGCTGAAAACCAAATAAGGACAAAGCTCGCCAAACAACGAAATTGAGGTTTTAGGCCCTGGATTCATAAACCTGATTTATCTAAGCCCCGTGGTTCTAGACCGTCGCAGAAGATTAAGCAGTTCTGGAATCCTCAAAGCATGCAACCCAGTGTTTCAAGGTCGAGGGTTTAAGCACTCTTTGTTGAGGACTTACGTCGTTCGCATTGTAGGATCTGTGTTCCGGGTTGAAGGGGTGTCGGGCTTTTTGTTTAAGGTTCAGGGTTCCCAGGCCTTTGTTTGGTTAAGCATCGAGACCAGCAAACGAAGGAAAACCTGACAATCTAGGCCGTACATCCTCCCAAACCTGAACCTCTTGAAGCCTGTATCAGCGTTACCATGTTGACTTGCAATCTGGCTTCCCACAGTCTACAGCGAGGGGTCAATAGGGTTTGGGAGGGGTTAGGGCTTAGAGCCAGCACGCCACTAAACAAGCTACCTTTCGAAGGACTTCAATAACGAAGCCATGATAAGGAACCCTAAATTCCCTAAACCCTAAACCCTAAACCCTAAATTCAGGTTTTCTAAGGTTCAAGTAGGAGATGCTTTGGCGTGTTGCAAGGGGGCCGAACTGTGGCTTCCAATCCAAGCCCTATCCATAGGCCCCATGGTAGTTCCTTTTTGGGATCACCTTATAGAATCCTAAATATGAACCCCAAAACTCTAGGCATCTAAGGACTCATATATTAAGGCTTTTGGGCCCAAAGACCATATTATATAGGGCTTTTGGGCTATTTTGATGCCCAGGGGAAAAAGGAATTACTATGGGGCCTATGGGCATCTTCGAACAATATTCATAGAGCTCAGATTCGGAGTTTAGGTACCCGTAGCTGTGCTGGTATGCCGTATACTAGGAGGCCCAGGGGACTTAGTAAGTAGGTTCTTTAAAGAGTTCCTTAAAAGGGATCTATAAGGGTTCTATAAGGGGGATTAGGGTTACTTAGAGGCCCAGGGGACTTAGTAAGTAGGTTATAAGGGTTCTACGTGGGGTAACTCCATTTAGGGTACTCATTACCGTACATATAACCTACTTACTAAGTCCCCTGGGCCTCCAAGTAAGCCTTCACAGAGGGCCCCACCTCAAGTAACACCAACCCCGCAAACCAAACACAAGAAAACAGCCTCCAGCCCGAGGCACCTACTGAGGCCTCAAACCCGAACTTTCGAAACCCGAAATCCTATAGAACTTCATATACGTGTGTATATACATACATATATATATATATATGTATACCTGTACATAATGTACGTATCATATGTACACATGCACGTATGCATGTATGCATGATATATGCATGCATTGCATGTATGCATGCATGGATGTATGCATGCATGCCTGTCGATACACACGCACACATACATGTGTTTCTAAGCATGTAGGTATATATGTAAACATACAGACATACAGAAAGGTATGCCGATCTTTCTATCTGTCTATGTCTACCTGTCAGTCTATCTACCTGTCTATATATATATATATATATATATATATAGACAGGTAGATACATACATGCATACATACATACATACATACATACATACATACATACATACGTATATATGTATGTATGTATGTATATATATATATATATGTATGTGTACATATATATATATATATCTGCCTGAGTACATATATATATATATATATATATATACATGCTTGTACATATGTATATACACTATAGACTTTGCACACATATAATATGCATACAGCATCTATATATATATATATGTATACATACGCATATTTATATGCACATGTACGCATGTGAATGTGAGTGTGTACCCAAATTCCAAACAGTATTTCGCGCACCCGGCCTGCGTCATCTTGATGATGGTATCAGAGACCTCATCCTGCAGACGATCCTCGATGCCACTAACACCGTTCATGACCTCAGCGCTGTCCCAAAGATGAAGGCTGCAACGACTTAGAGTGTGGAGTTCGCAGGGGTTCAGAGCTTAGCATCATATAGGCTTAGAGTTCTAACGGGTTTAGAGTTTCAAAACCATACAAGATCTAGGGCTTACTGTTCTGCAGGCTTTAAGGCTCCAGAACTCCAGAACTTTTAAGGTTTAGGGATCCGGGTTGGGAGTTCCGCGCTCACAGGCGAACTTTCCAGGCCATGCATGTCTCGGTTCAAGGTTCAGGGTGTAGGGTTTAATTTTACAGCATTGGCTGATATGTGAAAGCTGCAGCCGTGCACCCCGAAAGGACTTGACAAATGGTACATATCCAGATCTACCAATCCAGAAGCCGAATAAGTGGGCTTTAAGTGAGGGCGCAGTCGGGTGCAGGCTTTAGGAACGACCTCAACTCCTCTGCCGACGCTCTTCGGAGGTGTGCCGAAAGTGAGCCTGTGCTGGAGATCCTTCTGGGATTTAGCGTTTACATATAAGGCGCCTATCCTAAGAAGAGTTCAACCGGAACTGCTCTAACTAAAAGACAATCCAGACCCAGGTCCCCCAGTAGCCCCACAATAGTCAAGGTATCCTACAGTTTAGGGTTTAGGGGTTTAGGGTTTAGGGTTTTGGCTTTAAGAAGGGAACAGAAAAACAACAAGGGCAAGAGGGTACAGTACTACCGGGAAGCCCAGATTCCGCCTAAACCCTGAACCCTCAAGCCTAAACTCTTAGAGGCCTCAGTCCTAAACGCTAAAGTTCTTTAACAAGAGAACCAACTGAGGCTCCCACTAAGTTGACCTGCACAGAGACGCGGAGTTTAGAATTTAAAGTAAAAGCCAGAAAGTTGGAATATGATTATCCTAAACCCTTGATGGTAAATTATAAGGTATCCTACCCTGAAACCATATTCCAACTTTCTGGAGTTCCCTTTTGAGGGCTTCGGAAGGGCTTCAGGGCCTGGGGCTACTTGGAGGGTCGGGGGACTTAGTAAGTAGGTAGTAAGTAGACTTATAAGTACCGCAAAAGGGACCCTACTTGTGGTTATGGTACTTATAAGTCCCTAATTTAGCTACTTACTAAGTCCCCCGACCCTCCAAGTAGGGTTTGGGGCATCGGGGTGTGAGAGTTTTGGGAGATCAGGGTGGAAGGATTTCGCACATCTTGCTTGAGTGTGTGTCTTCCTGCAAAACTTCAGTAGCTTCTACTATAATACTTAATACTGTAGAACATAAGATCACATTGACATGCAGCAATTTCGCGCACTATGACCCAGTATAACATACTATATTACTATAACACGACATAGTGGCTGAAATTGCTGGGCCTGTCGGTGAGCCTGTGTTCTTCAGGAGGGGCCTCGGCCATTTCCTGTTGCGAGTGTCCGGACACGCCTGCTCCGACTTCTACTACACCAGGTTAGGGGTTTAGGGTATTAGCCTGTTTTGGGTTTCAGTTTCAATTATTTTCAGAAGTCCCCAGAAAACGAAGCGGGCGCAGGTTGCTTGAAATAGGGGGCCTTCAAGCCTCAAGAACAAGAAGTGGCTGATGGAGTATCTTATCGTATAAGGGAAAAGACATATATATATATGTCACATCATATCATGTTATGTTATATTGTACTATGTATATATATATATATACATATATATATATAGACATATTATTCTTACCGTCTATGGTCGCTCTACCACGTCACAACCATGACAACCCGAACCATCGGACACGGACCCAGATTCGCAGAAACCCACCGGATTTGCGGACCTTTAGTACCTCCCTACTACGGTTGATGATATAAATCCTGCATGAACCCTAAGGACTCTAAACTATGGGAACTATGGTATATTCCTTATTATGGGTAATGCAGGATATATATCATCAACCGTAGGATTCGAATTGCATTGAACAGGGTTTGGGGCCCAGAACTTACACGCTCGTCAAGGGACGGTCTGGCTTTCTAGGCTACCGGACACTTCTCGCTACAGTAGAAGCCAGAAAGTTGGAATATCATTATCATAGTCCCTTTAAGGTAAAATATAGGGGATCCTGCCATTATTCCATATTCCAACTTTCTGGAGTTCCCTTTAAACCCTAAACTGTTTTCTCCTTCGCCGTGCCATCTGCCATCGCTCCGAGGTGGAACCGCTGGTGTAGCCTTAACCTCTCTTCTTCAACAACCGGGCCCAAAAAGGTCAAACTTTCTAGGATAGAGCTAATTTATAAGGCCAAAAAGCTTAAAGTTCCCCTGTTCACCATCTAAGTAACTTGCTGAAACCTGTTCCGAAAAGCCCAACTCTACGAGCCCCCAATCACAATCCAGAAGGATCCTGCGAAAGCTAGAATGAAGGAATTCCTAACCTAGCAACATACCTTAAATCATACCCTAAACCCTAAACCCTAAAAGCTCCGGAATCCTGGAAAACCGTAGAAAGCTCCACCACCAGCACTTTCTTCCTGAAAAGTCTGCGGCCTAGGTTAGGGCGCCAGGCTTCTTCGCTCAAGGCTGCCAAGAGTATTACTACCCCTACGACTACTACTACTACTACTACTGCTGCTACTACTACTACTACTGCTACTACTACTACTACTAGTACTAGTAGTACTACTAGTACTACTACTACTACTGCTGCTGCTGCTGCTGCTGCTACTACTACTACTACTACTACTACTACTACTACTACTGCTACTTTGCAGCAGTGCTGCTACTCCCACTGCGCTTTTTCTGCGACGGCGACGACTTCGACGACGCCATGTGCGACAGCACGTGTCTGTGGCTACTCATACAACCTCGTCTGACAGTACACTGGAATAGACACACAGACACACACACACACACACCCACCCCCTGAAACAGCCCCTGCATGAAGCTGAACTGACTGAGACGACAGAGTTCGCAGTGATGATGAGACTCGTGAAAATCAAGATGGCCATGCTGAGACTCTCAGAGCTTTAGTCTTTCGACCGGCGGGTGATCATGGTTCCAGCACGGCAGTACACCACATCATAGCCAAGGACTTGACGAGTAAAAAGGGAACGCGGCTTCACGAATGGACTCTTCGCGGCCCTCGTAACACAAAGCCGCGATGCTTACGTTCATCCAATGACTGCTTCAGAACCGACCGTTGCGTTACAATTACAATTCACAACTTTCATCCGCATATGGTTGAACCACAACTTAGGTTTTAGTTTCAGTCTTTCGGGGTTGGGGCAAGCACAAAGCCCCTGCGCCCCTGACCTGCAAGGCCTGCGTGAGACCGGAGGAAAGGCGCTGGCACTTCCGTTCGTCGTCAACGGAACTGCTAGTATATGGGCCTTCATAATTCGAACAAGGTTTTGGGGTGTATAGTCGTAAAGCTACATAGCAGCAATAAGGGAACACTATTACTTACTAATATGTAGGCTTCTATGTTCGTTGGGTTTTCGGGCTCACCTAGGGTATGGGCTGTGTCTGCTCTAGGTGTTCCTCAGTTGCCCAACGTCAGCTGTATGGATGCCGGAGTGCTATAGCACAGAAGCAATACTTCTGCTGGCCATCCCACGAACTGTTGAGTCTATCATATGCCGATGTACTTCAGCAGTGGCCTGGCCTGGAGCCATAAAAATTATATAATGCTCATATTGGCCCCTTGGCGATATCCCTCAAAGCCTCAGGCGCTGAACCGTATTCCTAAAGGGAAGCGTAGCTAAGCTGTTCCCAGAGACTCCAAAACCCCTTAATTAAGGGAATATACCTTAAACTATAATAGGAGCCCTAATATGATTCAAGGCATATTCCTTAATCAAGGTGTTTTGGAGGCTCTGGGTTGGGACTGCCAGCGGCCTAGACATCTAACGCCTCATCTTTTGAGGTTTGCTTCTTGGACCGATTCCACGGGACGTAGCTGTACCTCAGCGTACGGCGGGTTCTGGGTTGTGGTGTTGGGTGGTTTTAAGGTTTAGTGTTTAGGACGTAGCTGTACCTCAGAGGACACCGGCTTATCAGGGCTTTACAGCTGAACTTAGAGTTTATGTAGTTTTAACACGGTTGCTATAGCTGCTTTACAGGGTTCTTCATAAGTCTTCCCGGTCTTCGGGATTTTCAGCACTTTTGGTTGAGGTGTGTTGTCGCCTCTTGACCAAGCAGGAACAGTTTATTCCAGGGCTCTGGGTTTTGGACAATGCTTGTAGACGGTCTACGTAAGCATGCAGAATCTCTACAAGGCGTTGGCGGTTTGAGGAATTGCTTCAATTTTCGTTCCCGGGGTAGTATAGCGGCCTTAATAATTAGGATGGGGTTTTGAGGCATATTGTACTATCTTAGTAGAAATAAGGAACCCCCCAAAACAGTATCGGTATTTTTTTAGGCCCCTTATAGTATGCCAGGATTGGCGACTGAGGGTTCGGGTTTCGAGGCGGCGCAGTAGAAAAACCATTGAACGGATGAGCTCTGCTGCTGGAGTGGGTTTAGAGTTCACCTGGACCCTGGAGAACCTACTGTCTTAAGGACTCATACTACAAGAAAAGCACGATCAGGAACCAGGTAGGGCTTAGGGGGTTATTGAGCCCATGCCAGGATTGAACTTCGTTTGGCGCGACAAAGCTCCCACTGCTCCGAAAATTTCGGCTGAGGCGTGTAGCGAGTACAGAGACGAAAACAAACCCCAAACTCTGAACCCCAAACCCTCAAGCCTCAAGCCCTACCCAGACCCCAAAAGTAGGTAAAATAATGGCCCAAAACCTATGAAAGGCTATTCTTCTACATACTTTTGGGGTCAAGGTAAGCCCTACAACCTCCAAGGAACGTGAACCACGGTTTAGGCATTTAGGCTGCAGGATTTTTGGGGACCCAGGACTTTTGCACCTTCGGTCCTGGTATGGTATATAAATGGAGACAGAGGACTCCAAGAGCATACTAATATAGGGGCCCTTATGGGTTTAGGGTTTAGGGTTTAGGGTTTAGGCTTTGGGGCCCGTTATACTACAATTATAGTTATTATAAGGAACCCTCACAATAATCATGATAATCAGCTATTTAGGCGCCTATAGTACTGACTTATTCGGACACAATTGATACAGGGCAGTTGCAGGGGCATGAGCAACCCCCACAAGACAGCCTTGAAAAGACTTGCGAATACATGAAATAGCGGCCTGAATAATTAGACTAGACTAGGATTTCGGGGTAGATTCTAACGTACTTGAGCTCCAATGTAGCAATGGTACCTATTTAGGCCCCTGTATGACGCTATGTTCTCGCAATGCTTGCGCCATCCTTATGGGCGACATGCTGCAGTGGGGTTGCAGGATGTGGAGCGCAACCTTGAGCAGGCAGGCCAGCCCTCAAACCCGAAATCCTAGAACTCCTGATGCCATGCACTCCTAAATCCTTACCAGGGGGTCCAATTTACCTGTATAGTAGAATGTAACCGCACTGTAGGGGTCGTAATATTAATATATATATATATATATATATATATATATGTGAATAGGGAATTGGGGTACATTATGCTACATTTATAGTAAGGAACCACAAAAATAGTGTAGGTAACTATTAAGCCCCCATATAGTAAACCCTTCAGAACCCCGGCTCTTGCAGCACTCGGCACTGAATCATGTGCATGATCTGCTGCTTCATAGTATAGATGAAGAGCAGCAGGAAGTAGAGAAGGAGAACCTCAATCTCTAAAGCGAAAGCTCTGGACTCTCGAGTGTTTGGAGGACAGATGGCTTGCTTCGTAGATAGCCTGTGACAGGGCGATGAAGACCCAGTTGCGGCTCTGCGGCTCTGATTTCGCCAGCCGTAGCCTACTTGCTAGCAGTTTGAGCTAAAGGTACTTGGAGGCCCAGGGGACTTAGTAAGTAGGTTATAAGTAGGGTTATAAGTACCCTAAATGGAGTTACCCCAATTCTAACCTTACTTATAACCTACTTACTAAGTCCCCTGGGCCGCCAAGTATTTGGCCCTCATAAATCCAAACAGCCCCCAAGTCTCTCTTGAGCTTATGGCTGGGATTCTTTCCTTATAGAACAAAGAATACATTGGGGCCAAAGTATTTGCGATTGGGTATATGGACCCTTAGGATAACCTGTAGAACCCTAGGCAGGAACAAGCAAAACCCCCTGTCGATGCAGGATTTAAGATTTGGCGTTGATGGCAACCAGTTTCATTGTCCGGGCGGCGCTTGGGTCTACCTCCAGGTCCAAATCATCGAAGAAAGTTGCGACGAAGGCCGCGGTGGTCGCGGTCGCGCCTCTGGCTTTCAATTCATGCTTTGGTTATTTCGTGGTGTGAACCACCTTTATTGCGGGTACTACAGATTAATTTGGATGATGGATCTGACATGGATCAACCAACGTCAGAAAACCAAGTTTTATCGACGAATCCCATAGCCCGAAACTGTGTACCTGAAACCCGAAATCATCATCCCTGAGCCCTCAGAACCTAAACCGTAAACCCTACAACGTAGAGGGCCCTTAGTTAACCCTAAGAGCCCAAACCATAATTTAACCATATATCACAAACCCTAAACCCTGGAAGCCCTAGCAACCCTACAGCTCCCTAAACCCCAAACCCTGAAACCCTTATCCTACCCTTCTAGTACCGCTTTTTGGGTACCCCGTAAAAACCAGACCCTAAACCCCTAAACCCTAAACTCCTAAATCCTAAACCCCTAAACCCCTAAACCCTAAACCCTAAACCCCTAAACCCCTAAACCCCTAAACCCCTAAACCCCTAAACCCTAAACCCTAAACCCTAAACCCCTAAACCCCTAAACCCTAAACCCTAAACCCCTAAACCCCTAAACCCCCAAACCCTTAAGAGGTCGAGGGACTTCGACCCCAAAGCTTGAACTCGGAGAGGGCGCGAATGAAAGGCCGATACTCGCCTGTAGTGTCTTTGGGGGACTTTAGCACCTTTTTAGATATCAGAAACCATAAATAATAGGACTACTTGGACCCTTAGGGTCAGGGTTCCTAGTGTCTTTGGGTAGGGGCTCCTTAAAGGGCTCCTGCCATGGTCCCCTTACGGGATCTATTGAGTCTTTAGGGTGTAGTGTCTTTGGGGATTGGTTGAGGGCCTGGAGTTTGACTTTAGGACTTCGGGACGTGTCCTACGCCCTACTTGGAGGGTCGGGGGACTTAGTAAGTAGTTGTCTTAGGGACTTATAAGTACCGCAACCCCAATTAGGGTGTAGGGGTCTAGGGCTCCTTAAAGGGCTCCTACCAGGGTCCCTTTACGGGATCTATTGAATCTATTGAGTCTTTAGGGTGAAGGGGATTTAGGGTTGTTGGGTTTAGGTTTAGGGTGTGCGGGCTTGGGATTTAGGGCTTAAGGTTCACCCTAAGGGTCCAAGTACTCCCTATTATGGGACTTTAGCGCCTTTTTAGATATCAGAAACCATAAATAATAGGACTACTTGGACTCTTAGGGTCCGGGTTCCTGTAGGTTCCTACGGTTCAGGGGAATGGTTCAGGGTAGAGGGTGTAGGGTTGAGGCGTCCTGTAGCTTCTTCCGCGGTTCACGATCCAGAAATGAGGGTCGTAAAGTAGGTAAAATGGCTCAATACGCGTAAAAAAAGGCTATTATTCTACATACTTTTGGGGTCCAGGTAGCCGTAAATCATGAATCCTGGCACTACGGTTGATGATATGAATCCTGCATTACCTGAATAACCCATAGACCATAGGAACGATGGTATATTCGTGATATTATAGTAGGTATATAATGCAAGATGTAGATCATGCTTCCTAGAACTTGCTAACTTTTTAACCTAAACAACAAACAAAAGGTGCCCTAAACCCTATAACCTACACCCGATTATCCTAAACCCCGATATCCCAGTCTCTTGAAGCCTCTTCAAGCCTAGTGACGGGGTCTAGGGCCGAACGTCTTGCAGGTGAGGACTTGGACTCAGGTTGGGGGATGAAGACCGTAAGCTGTTGAATCGGATTATCCCAAAAAAGGTACCTATAGTCTCCATTGTAGTTCCTTTTTTGGGTTAACCAGTTTTATGGTTAGGGTCCTATAATAGAGATTTTGGCTAACCAAAAAAAGGAACTACAATGGAGACTATAGGTACCATTGTAACAAATAGCAGGTACTTAGTATGTGCTTGTCCTTCAAAGCATATACTATAGTGCTGCTTGGACCCTATGGGCTTTAGGATCTTGAAACTAGCTTTACATTGTCAGTGGCTTTCGACGGGTTTGCCGCATGGTCACAGGCATGCGCACAGTCTTTGCCTGTGACAGTGCTCTGTGGTTTAGAGGGCGACTATGACCCCGTTTCTATGACGTAACAGCTCAAGAGGGCCCAGAATGCAAGGATCAACCTAAACCCGAAACTTTAACCTCTAAACCCTGAACTCTTATTTGCTTTGCACTTTCCCTGCATGTTGCACTCTAGGCTGTAGAAACCGCCCCAAAGCCCACCCTGCAATGAGTAGTACCTGTGCCAGTTCCGCGAACACATTGCCGAGTTCGGCGGGTAAAACTAACTTAGGATAGTGTGCTCTCTGTAAGCTCCCAACAAAGCCCTGATAGAACCAATACAAGACCCTTAAGTTTACTTCAAGTGTCCAAATAGTCCTTATTTGCGATTTTTTTTCCGAAAAGGTACTTGGACCCTTAAGTTTCGGCCAGGACCATATGCTAGGGCTCTGAGGACTCATACATTCAAGCACTTTGGGGCCAAAGACCACAACATCTAGGGCTTCTGCGCTGTTTTGAGCCCCATGGATATAGAACCCTGAAATATGGGAGTTTGCGAAAATGGGGGGCCCTAATATAGTACCCTAAATAATAGGATCCTTACTATAAGGACACCAAAATGAGGTACCCCTATTTTCGGAAACTCCCAAATGTGCTTTAAGCTAGATCAGGGCGAGAGGCTGCTGCCCTTGCCCAAGAGAAGCCGATCATCCTCAAGGCAGGTTTCTGGCAGGTTTCTGGTATTCGAAATATGGTTGATGATATAAAACCTGCATCACCTTAGGGACCCTTAAGTATGGGGATTATGGTATATTCCCTATTATGGGCAATGCAGGATTTATATCATCAACTGTATGGCTGGTATGGTATTTAGGGTTTAGAATGGTTTTGGTATGTAGGGCCTAAAGCAGTTTCCGTATTTAGGGTTTACATCTTGCTTGGGGTTCACGGGTCAGTTATTCCGGATTCTACATTAAGTAAACCCAAATTGGACCCCCTAGCCATGACCTAAGCTACTATACTAATGGCTAAGCCCACGCCCTGCCACACGCATACATGCATGATTGCGGGAAGTGCCAAAGTACGCACTACGAACTAGATAGTAGTAAGCCTACATAAAGGTGGCCATGCCCACCCGCAAAAAAAATATCCTAAACCACAGGCCCTAAACGCTGAATGCACAGACGGATCACACAAAGCACTCTCCATGAGTGCTAGACCCAACCGAATGAATCCAGGCAAAGAACCTGAACGACAAACATCTTGGCATATAAAACCGAACATGAAACCTACGGTTATGATAATGCTGCTGATTGTAATGACAACCAGCAGCAGAGCAATAATTATCTTTTGAGAACGAACATGAAACCTACGGTTATGATAATGCTGCTGATTGTAATGACAACCGGCAGCAGAGCAATAATTATCTTTTGAGTTGAAAATATGCAACTGCTAATGACATATTATATATATACATATGAAACTCATGGCAATACAGCGGCCTCGGTTGCAGGGGACATGAACAGCAGCACCTTCAAACCGCTTGGGGCTTTGAAGTATTGAGTTTGAAGTGTCATCACGGGCTGTAGAAGTCGACAGGCTTTGGAGTTTAGGGGTTTTGCGGCAGGGAACTCAGTCTGGTACGCTACGGGCTCTAGTAAACCCTAAGATCTTGTGTACCAGCACCCTCTGTACCCTCAAACGGCCCTCAAATAGTAGGTACATATGTACTGTAGGTAGGTGGAGGGTCTGGGTACACGTATATTCGAGCCCCTACACCTTTAGAGTTGTACCAAACCCCATGGAGCGGAAGTTGGTATGTACTTCTCAGGGTATGGGGGGTTGTTTTTTGGGTTTGTGGTCTTGGGGTTTAGGCCTTAGCGTTTTGGAGTTAAGGGTGTAGGGCTTCGGGTGCAACATGGAGGCCTCCAAACTAGAATCGGGCTGGGGTGTGTAAAGGAGTCTACGTATACATATATCTACTACACATGCTTTAAAGGTTTAAAGGCCCAGATACGTAGGATTTCTGATCTGCAAATATAAAGGCCAGAGGAAAAGGTCAGCCTCAGAAACTGGAAAGGAAGCCCGAACCAGATCATGCATGCTGAAGTCCGTACTGCACGTGCCCAACAAACAAACCCCAATTTGGAGAATCTCATATAAAACCATCTAGAGGCACTGCGAAACAGTTCGGGAACAGCATTCCCGGGGTAGAAATCTCTGCGCGCCCATCAAATCGCTAAAGACTTGTCTAGGGCCTTGCTAATCAGAGTGGGGCTTTGGAGCTGCATGAGAATACTGCTGATGGACAAAATCCTGCATGGTTTATAATCCTTTAAAGGGATCTACAAGGGTACCTTTAAGGGGTTCCTTTAAGGGATCTATAGGGTTTTGGGGTTTAGGGATACAAATCCTGCATTACCCTTTATAAGGAATATACCATAGTTCCCCTAGTTTAGAGTCCTTAGGGTCATGCAGGGGTTTGTCCATCAACAGTATCACTGTATACGGATTGGACGGGGATACGATGAGCAAACGAGTCCGACCCCTTTATCAAGCCTACGGAATCAAGTAGGCCCAAACCACAAGGGTTCCCTTGGGGGTTTCAGGTTTAGAAGTTACCATAATAAGGGAACCATATTATTTACTACAGATCCCTATTCTGATGGTATGTTATTGAGGTTCCAAAGCCATATTCATGCTTGGGGCCTTGAGGACCGGACCGGTGCCTCTGCCCCTCCTTCAGACGTAATATGGGGGCCAGCCATATATATATATATATATACATATGTATATACACTCAGACATATATATCTATATATATATATATATGTATACATATGTATATATATATATATATATTCGAACAGGCTCTTGGTGCCCATTAAAGCGAAAGTTATAACAGGGAGCCTCCAAGATCGTATAGGTAATTACTATAAGGCACCCCTATAGTATGCTTGGGAACCCAGCCACTGCTACCCTTGGGCCCTATAGGTAATTATTATAAGGCCCCCCTATAGTATGCTTGGGAACCTTGCCACTTTTACCTTGGAGCCCTTGCGGTCCAACTTCGGGTACACCTCCGCAAGTGCCCAGAAATGCAACTCCCTCGAAGTGTCACCGTTTAGGGTTTAGGGTTTAGTGTCACCGACCGTGCCTGATTCAGTATGTAGATGGCAAGAACATACCTCGGCTTCCGCGGGATATCGTGACTGGACTCTCCTTCTGGAGGTTTTTAGGGGTTTTAGCATGTCAGTAAGCCTAATTAACGGTTTAGGGTGTAGGGGACTTAGTAAGTAAGGTTATAAGTTATAAGTACCTTAATTGGAGTTATAAGTAGTTATTAGTAGAGCCACCCTAATTATAACCCTAGTTACTACTGTAAGTCCCATGACCCTTTAATTAGGGTTCAGGTTCTAGGGATTCTAGGGCTTGACGTTCTCGTACGATGTGAGGCCAAACCTTCCCCTTTCCCTACCATGCCAAACCCTAGAATATACCCCGTGCCCGGGCCTCTGCAAACCAGGGTCTAGGGTTTAGGGATTACACGGACTACTTACATGCTCCGCACACCCGAATAGTCGGGGCTTGTGTCCCACAGAATTATATCCTCAACCTAGCCTCAGCCTTACGCAACTCCAAGCGATAAAGTTCTCGAGCCTCAAACCCGAAGCCGCCCGTCCTAAACCCTGAACTCACCCAGCTGCGGATTCAGCCGGAAAGAGTGACTCCACACACTGATATTGCCGAACATGAACTTGAAAAGAGTTCCGGCTGACGGAAATCTGGCAAGTTGAGGGCTCAGAGTTTCGGGTTAAACTAACTTAGCAAGTTGTAACCCATAGGCCCCAGAGTAGTTCGTTTTTGGGAATACCTTATAGAACTCTAGATATGTACCCTAAAACAGAGCTACCATGGGGCCTATGGTCAAGGTACAGCAAGGGGGTAGTGGGTTGGGGTTAATACGGCTGATGGACAAAATCCTACACTATCCCCTATAAGGAATATACCATAGTTCCCATAGTTTAGGGTCCTTAGGGTCATGCAGGATTTTGTCCATCAACAGTACTAAGGGCCGTGGCGCACCCTACGACTTCCAGTAGCAGCTGCCGCTCTGAGGGAAATCTGACTTTCTTCAGCGCCTTTCTACAGGTTTTGGACTTATCTTCCGCAACCCGGTGACGTCTAAAGGCTTTGATGTCGCTCAGTGCGTTTATGCCCAACTACACTCCCACAAAGCTTGCATGGAGCATGAATATAGTGCTCAAGATAGACCACACTGTAACCGTAATTACGGAGGCCGCCCTGCCTTCATGTTCCAGCCTTGACACTCAACCCTGCAACCCTGTGCCTTCTAAACTATAGCATGGACCGTTCCCAAACACTGCATCCCTGAAGCTCAAACTTAGGAAAAATAACTTGTCACACCACTTGGGAGGTTCCGAAAATAGGGGACCCTAACACAGTACCCTCGAATAGTAGGATCCTTTTTATACGGACCCCGCAAAATGAGGTACTCCAAATTTTCGGAAACTCAAACCCCTTATAGAGCCCTAAAGGAACCCTTATATTACCCTTATAGTAACCCTTTATAGGAACCCGAAGGTACCCCTAATTTTCGGAAAGTCCAAACCCTAATCTCTCGACCCTCAACCTGAATAAGCTGAGGACCCTTTCGAGGCACCTTAAATCAGATCACGGTTTCAGTCTCCAAACCATAATTATGAAGGATCTCTCCATAAATCAGAGTGGACAGTCCTTCCACGCTAACCGAAATCCGAAATGCAAACGAGGTTGGGCTCTAAAGCAGCTGTGGAACGAAACGAAGTAGTGCCGGTCCAGGCCATAGATCCAAAGGCCGAACCCGACGACCTATGAGGGATTGGAAGGCGCTAGATAGGGTTTTTTGTGCAAGCTATAGGGGCCTGCAAGAATTCCGACGGTGTGGGTTATAGGGCTTGCTGTGGTTTTGTAGGTGCTTCACGAGGTTTCTACTGTAAAGGTTTCCAAGGGTTCCCCGGACACAGAGACCCCACCATTGGCTTCAAGAGTGTACTGAAGTGCAAAGGCCCCCCCGATTCCAAGTTCCGAACCCTGAGACTCCCACTAGCCCAGAAGTAGGTAGTATTTATAGGCTCTAGACCCCAAAGTAAGTACTATTTGGGAGTTCCCCAACATAGGGGATCCTAATATTTAATAATACCCGCACTAGTAGGGTCTTTATTATAAGGACCCCAGGACAAGGTACCCCTAATTTACGAAAACCCCCATTTGTTTTCTTTTGGTCGTGGGGGAACACCATTGGAGTTAGGATTAGGGGGACCCTCGGGGATAAGACCCTCTCAATACGGCGCCTTTTAAGAGAGCCAGAAGTACTTAAAGGATCACGGGACTTAGTACCTAATAATTAGGGTAACTCTACTTATAACTACTTATAACCCCAATTAAGGTACTTACAACCTTACTTACTACGTCCCATGACCCTCCAAGTAGGGCTCAGAAGGGATAATTACCCTTTAAGGGGTCTCTCAAATACTACTACCTAGTCTCCAAGATACCGAGTAACCTAAGAATAAAAAGGCCTCTCTTTTTGGTATTAGGTAACTTATAATAAGGAACCTAGGACTACAAAAAGGGAATAAGGGTACTACTGGGCATCCTAGCCCCTAATTTTCGGAAACCCTAAACCCTTTATAGAACCCTTATAGATCCCTTTAAGGAACCCTTATAGATCCCTAAGGGTACTACTGGGCATCCTAGGTCTTCATTGTGGGCTACTGGGAGCCTGTGCGGACTTCGGGTTTCCTGCTCGGGTCTCGAAAAGGGGGTTAGGCTTTAGGGTTTAGAGTTTAGGGAGGTTAGGGGTTAGGGTTTAGAGTTTAGGAAGGTTAGGGTTTAGGGTTTAGAGTTTAGGGAGGTTAGGGGTTAGGGTTTAGAGTTTAGGAAGGTTAGGGTTTAGGGTTTAGAGTTTAGGGAGGTTAGGGGTTAGGGTTTAGAGTTTAGGAAGGTTAGGGTTTAGGGTTTAGAGTTTAGGGAGGTTAGGGGTTAGGGTTTAGAGTTTAGGGAGGTTAGGGGTTAGGGTTTAGGTTTTAGAGTTTGGGGAGGCTAGGATTAGTGTTTAGGGGTAGAGGCGGTATTCTGGCAAATCTTATTGTGCCAGCAAAGATCCAGGCCTTGAAAGACACCGACGACCACAACGAACAGAACGAACCACCAAGAGACGGCAGCGCGACAACCCAGGCGACCAGGACGACCGCTACGGCGACCACGTGACAACGAAGATGGAGGAAGTCACGACACTGCTTGGGGACAAGTTACAAAATCATACACGTCTGTTCACCTTTTAAAGACTTGTGGGTAGACAGCAGTAGGTCGTCGCTGGATCAGTCCTGAAAAGGAATCCGCGTTTACGATGCTGAGGGCTTCAAAACCCCACCTCGAGAGTGAAGAAGATCCATCTGCAACGCAGCCATGGGACCTCAACGAGCATCTGTAAACAGCTGATAGGGGCCATGGGTGAGTCAGGCTTGACTACATCGTCAGGTTTGGTTGTTGCTACCTTCTGCTAGTTTGACATTCCTTACTGAGCAATTATGTGATTACTGTTGCTGTCGCCTTGACTACCATGTGTACTGCTGCTGGCAGAACTAGTTGGTGTCGCTGGTGCTGCTGTTTGCATTGTCGTCGTCGCCGTCGTAAACATCGTCGTTCTCGTCATCATCATCATCATCATCAGTGGTGGTGGTGGTGGTGGTGGTGGTGGTGGTGGTGGTGGTGGTGGTGGTGGTGGTGGTGGTGGTGGTAGCAGTAGCAGTAGCAGTCCCGTCGTAGTTGTCGTCGTCGTAGTAGCAGTGGTGGAATAGTCGCAGGAGCCAAATAGCAGTCGTCGTCATCCTAATCATCCTAGCAGGAGCAGCAACAGCCTTAGGAAAAGCAGCAACAGCTGCAGCATTTTGATCTCAAAGCTTCATTTAGGTAGACATGTATGATAAGGATCCCACTGCTTAAACTCCGGCATTTACGGTGCAACACGTCGGCTGTGATTTGCTCTGGCCATGCCCCGGAACATGGGTTTAGGAGGGTTAGTGCTAAGATCCATTATATTAAAGTATATCTTACCTTAACAATTAGGAAACGGTTTGGGTATATTCTACTACAAGTATAATAAGGAGCCACCAAAACCCTAGTTTATTTAGTAAGGCCCCTACATTGAGGGATACCGGGCTCGAAAAAAACAGAAAACGGTTTTGGGGTACATTATACCATGAACATAATAAGGAACCCCCTCCTCCTCACCACCACCATTCGCCACGAACATCGTGAAGTTTGAAAGCCGTGAATGCCGAACATGATCAATGTATCAAACTCTTGCAGCATGCTTCCAGTAAAAGGCATGTGCTGTACATGCACAACGATACGGTATATCAGATCGATGATCTCAAAGGAGATCTGCGCATTGAGTGGACCTGTTCTCGCAGACTACTCACGCAACTATGAGGATGTCATTGCCGCATTGCAAGTCTTAGCATTATTACATGTATTTTGACTGTCATTCGGCCTAAACCCCTAAACGTATTTCAACACTAACCTACACCCCAAACCCTAAACCCTAAACCGCACTTCAACATCTCACTAAAACATACTAAAACAAGAACTCCGATATCAGCAGAGTAGCCAAGGGATCCGAGATCTGCAGCAAGCAGCGATCAACTCGCTTCCAGTTGCATGCCTTGGGAGGTTCAGTTCACTGCCGTCAATTCTGTCATAAAGAAGCCAATGATGAGCAGTTTTACCCCTCATCCCTGAACCGGCATATTGTTGATGGCAATGAGGCTGAGTCTGAGGGTCGTGATGTGGATGATAACCAGGCCCATGCGGTGTTGATTGTACTAATGTACTATTACAGGCACCGAAACCCGAGTTACTTCCTGCGACCTAGAACCTACGACGTGAATGCAACGGGTGTACTTGCTGCCGCTACGACGGCACACAGACTCAACCCGAAACAACAATCCCCGCCTCGCCCTCGCCCTTACCTCCGCTCTCTTCGGCACCAGCCGGTTGGAAACGCGATTAAGGCCAAATAGTGCCGGGATTCCCTACAAGGATTGAGGCTATTGGGTTTCCAACTTTTGGGCTTCTACTGTATGACAGCTATGACATGGATTTCGGAACTGCTGGGCAAGCATACTTGGCTGTGGTCTGCAGACCTGCCAGCACCAAGAGCCATGCTGTGAAAGGACAGTAAGCTGCGAGAGGATTATACGGGTGCTTTTGGGACATATTTATACATACTAAACACTAGCACAAACCACCACAACAACCACAAGAAGGGAATATGTCAAGTAGGAAAACTTGACAGCACCTCGACACCGCTCGGCAGTCTCCAAATATCTCCAAGTTCGCAGACCGTAATTGAGATTCAGTTCCCTAAAGCCCCAAAACTTGCAGGCCGAAGGGCGTCGTCCTCTTTGTCGATGGGCAGGGGCTTCGTGGAGCGGATGATGGCCTGCAATGTGAGTTGATAGGGTTTCGGGTTCAGGGGTTGGAGCTCACTAACAAAAGGCTGTTTTTTGTTCGGACGGCGTTTTAGTCTGGCTTTAAAACGCACTGCACTATGATTTCGTAATGCTAGCACCCAGTGAGGAGTCCTCATATTCAGGCTGTGTATTTGGCTCCTGTGCTAGCTACCCTTAATTCTCTGAGACCTCAACCACTAAAATCAAGGATTGGGGCAACCGGTACGAAGTCATTATGTTTCAGCCATCAACATATTCCTGTACCATGAACTTGCTGAGATCCAAATTTATCTTCGGAGGTAAGCGCCTTTGGTGCATGTCCGAGGCGATAAGCAACGATAGTTGGATTCCCTGTGAACCAGAGGGCCTCATAAGGTCATCGGTGGTGTCATGTGGTGTCAAGTAAGTCAAGTCTCCACATGGGGGTGTCCGAAAATAGGGGACCCCACTATAGTGCCCTACATGGTAGGATCCTTAGTATAAGGATCCCAAATCAGGTACCCCTCTTTTGCGGAAACTCCCACATCACAACCCGGACTTTCCATGTAAAAATGAAGCACAAACCTTGGCCCTGGCCAGATGGCTATGAAGCGAGCAAGGCCTAAATGTACAGCCCACAGGTTCTTGATATCAGTACACAGATACCATAACCATTGCAATATGCCTTATGTACTATTCTCCAAAAGCAAGCAAGACTCACTCACTGCATATGACGCTGCATTCGCAACAAGAACCGATGGCGGCATGCATTGCCCGCGAGTATACACACACGGGGCCTCCATAATCGCTTCGGACTGCGGCAGTTTCACCTCATTCCTCAGTGCAGGATTTGTTGCGGAGTCAACATGTTAAGGGGGTGGTGGGGCTTCGGCGAAGAGCCAAATGTTGAGGGGGGTTTCGCGTCTAGCCTTTTTCGCTTGAACCCTTTCAGGACCCTCTATGGTAAACCCTAAAGCCTGTAATCCCTAAACCCAATGGTTGGGGATCTAAGCTAACATAAATCTCATCCCAGCGGCGCAGGAGCCGGATTCTCCTCATCTTCCATCCCAGCCATGGCGAAAAGGCGAGGCAAAGGTCGTCGCAGAAGCGGCTGCTGCCGACGATAAGAAGAAGCACGAGACTAGTAAATAGTAGAACAACATAGCCATCAGGATCGTAACCGTTATCAAAAACGGCTTATAGTATATGACTCAGAATCAGAATCGTCGTCCAACCGACATGGAGATTGCCAAATGTAGGGGTGCGCCATAGGGTCCTGATAGCTGGTTTAACACCGATACCGCTGCTGACAGTTGCAGGTCGCGCTTTGCCGTGTATGGCGTCTCAGCGGGTTGCTGCAAAACTGGACGCAAAGGCAGGCGAAGTCTTCGTTGCATGTGGAACGCCTCTCGTGACGAAGTCAATTCTGCACTGGAAAGGACGCTTGGCTAGACTCTGCCCCATATGCTAAAACAACAACCCTGTCCTAAATCCTGAACCTCAACCTTGCAACACTTGGGTGTCACAGAGACTCCAAAAACTAACTCCGGCTGCCAGACTCGAGCAAGACGGCTGTGGCCAGGAATGCGTATGGTTGAGGGCTTTTCTTCTGCACGCATACAAACAAAAGGCTACACACCTGCACAAGAACCTACACTCTTAACCCTGCGCTTCGTGTCCAAGACTAGGACTTAGTGGGGCAAGGTGCCCGTGACAACAGCCTATCATTCCTTTCGTCCGCCACGGTCGGTTGAGTCTACACGTGTCTATATGTGTGTGTATACTACTCATATATATATATATATATACACATACACATGCATACATACATACATGCACACACATGTGCACCCTTGTTTGTTGACTTGTTTATATGTTTGCTGGGTTATTTCAAAGACACATGCACACTTGATGAACATTCTTTCATATAGGATTTTGAAAAGGTTGATGTTTGGGCACGCCGGGGCTTCGTGAATTAGGGCATTAGGACAGGATGGAAACCGTTCTATGTTCAGAGCGCGCAAGGATTAATGCCAGGCCCAGGCCGCACCGTCCCAGAGAGCCCAATACCCCTTCATGAAGGAATGCCTAGGGGTTCCTTTAAGGGATCTATAGGGTTTAGGGTTTAGGGCTCCAATACCCCTTAATTAAGGATTAAATATATCATAATATGAAGCCCTGTGTAATTTAAGCCATATTCCTTAATTAAGGGGTATTGGGCTCTCTGGGGTTGTGTGTCGAAACTTCAGCACTCGTGCTTTGGCTGTGATCGAATTTGCGAGTCGCAAGTCTGGCGCAGGTTACAGGTACAACCCTCTGGCTTTTTAAAATCCTCGAAGAGACCCGTGCAAACCCTGTGAATCCCGAGAAACCCTGTGGAAACAGCAGAAACCCTTCTAGAGCCATTCAAACCCTTTCGTCATGAACGTCTATACAGCCTATGGTATCCCCAAGGCCCAAAACCTTGACACCTAGGTAAACCTTGTGCCCTACACCCTATACTATTACCCTACAACCTAAATGCTATATCCTCAACCCTGCCGAAAAGAACACCCTAAACCCTAACCCTACATCACCCTAAACCCTAAATTACCCCAAACCCTAAACCCTAGACCCTAAGCCCTAAATTACAAATTACCCTAAACCCTAACAACTCTCCTTGCCTCGAGCTTGTCGGAGACTTCATCCATCTTCTGCTCGCGGTTATGCGTGGCCAAGGAAGCCTCCGGGTGAGAAAAAGGGGCCTCGATAGTTTGAATAGGGTTCCCGGGTTCCGTTAAAGGGATCTATCAAGGGTTCTATAAGGGATCTATAGTAGGGTTCTGCGCACTTTCGCTTGTTTGTTTTGATGTCTTCCTGCACCATCCCCATCCTGCAGCTGTGTACCTAGTGTTTCTTCCTGAGGTTCCTGAACCATCTGTTCAGCAATGTACTGCGGCGGTGTGGTTTGGAGGGGGAATGTTCCGAGGCTCCGGGGATTCTTGGATCAATTCTATCCAAATCTCGTTAAACTGTCTCTTCTGAGCTTCTGCGGGGCCACTCAAACTAAGCCTTTGGATCCTTGGGGGTCTTGGAGCTTAGCAGTAAGTCAAACTTGAATATCCGAAACTACCAGATAAAGATCAGGTGAGAATCCTGCGTAAAGTTTAGATCTGCACTGATGAACTGAGTTCAATGCTTCCGAACTAAAGAGATGGTAACCCTAAACCCTAAAGCGTACTGGATCTTTTGGAGCTACTGGACCCAGTGGTAGGCCAGATTAAAAAGCGGCATTACGCCGAGCGCATGAGAGGGCAATCAAGCTTGAAGCGTGAGTGGCTCAGTTGTGTGTCGCTCGGGACAGCAAATGTCTTCTGAGCCATGCGCTCCTTCAGTTTCATGGCTTCCTCCGCGCCCAACATGAATGCAACAGCCCGATAAAGCACCTCGGGCAAGCTCAATGCGCTCCTCAAAAGGCGAGCGAGGAGCAGAGATTCAAGCAGCCGCCCCAGCGAGAGGTGTTCGATTCTCCTTCGATGCGGGGGCGCCTGAGCTGCTGCATGAACATGAATCTGGCCAGCTGCTGCTGCCGGCTCAGCTTCACTCTTTGATTGTCTGCCCGTCGGGAAGGATGCTCAAGCGGTCACGGGCGCGCTCCAGTTCTACCTTTGCCACCTCCGTGATGAGGCGTCCCATGTGCTGGTGATCAAAGGGCATAGTGTTTTTTGAGGTCCGTGAAGGCCGTGTTGAAGGTAGCGTGTGCATCCGAGACCGCTGCAAGGGAGACTGAGGCCAACCTCCGGATAAATTATAAAAATAGGGTTTTGGAGCCCTTTATAAAATAACTACAATAAGGAGCCCCCAAAGTAGGTGATTCTTTAGGCCCCTAGATTATGGTCTGAAAAATGTCAAGTGTTCTGGCATTACCCAGATCATTGCTGATCGCTCTCGACGCTGAGCATTATCTCATTAACACTCTTCTTTCAGGGCACCAGCTGTCTCCACGGCCCTCCACAGCTTGCCAAGGCAATCTAGGGTTTACTTGGAGGGGCAGGGGACTTAGTAAGTAGGTTGTAAGTAGAGTTATAAGTACCCTAAATGGAGTTACCCCTGCTATAACCCTACTTATAACCTACTTACTAAGTCCCCTGCCCTCCCAAGTAGGGTGTTTAAGGCTTTTGGGTAACTACCCAAAGGGTCCTATGTACCGATATAGTAGGATGTAGGGTTTCCATATTAGGAAATACTTTTATGATTTAGGGAAGTATCCCCCATAACAGTACAAAGGACCCTTTGGGCTAGGGTTTGAGGCCTTTTGGTTTGGTTTTGGGCCTTAGTTGAGGCCATTCTCTCTGCTCATCGGAAGGTCGCGGAACGGCTTCCAAAACTCACGCCGGTCGGGGGTTACCAGAATTCTAGGGCTTCGGGGAGAGTTTTTGGAGTCTAACTTTTTGGGGTTGACGGTTTAGGGCTCAGGGCTTTAGAGCGACCTTGAGAGTTTTGAAGACATCTTCACGAGGGCTTTTTCAGCATTAAAGTAAGGTCAGGCGGGTTTCACAGGGGTTGACGTACAGGGGTCATTTCCAGTTCTCCCTGAAACTCAAAACGAATCTATGAAACCCTGATGCCCTCGATCCCGAAGCGCGGATGCCTAATCCTTGAAACTCTAAACCCCTCAAAACCATAACTCCAAACCATAAGCCCTCGAAACAATAAAGAATAACGGAACACCCAAAAAGACATGGCACCTCCTGCCACTCCTGGAGGAAGGTGTCCACCTCTTCCTGGCCCGGGTCTTGGCTTTGATATGTATAAGGCTTAGGGATTGGGGATTTACGATTTGGGGTCCTTGAGGGGTTCAAGGTCGTGGAGGTGACGGGAAGCGCATAAACAAAGGGATCAGGGCTTTCAGGGTTTAGGATCTTGGGCCGCAACATGCACCTGATAGGATGCCTGGGTCAAGGGCGCCACTTCAGCCGATCCCCAGTCCCACAAGTTGCGGACACCGAAAACCCAAGTCGGAGAACAGAAATATTTCCCATATAGTCTCCGTTGTAGTTCATCGTTTCGGTTTAACCAGTTGTATATTTGGGGTCGTATGTACAAACATCAGAAGGCCGTTTACCCGAAATGCACTATAAGCCCCTTTGACCTGTAGCATAACCAATATGTAAACACAAACAGTCACTGCATCCCAAACACTCCGTCGCACCAAGTAGCTTGAGGGTTAGCAGATTCAGCATTGGTTTGCACACCGGTATAGCCGGGTACTACAGCTTACGGCTAGGATTTCCTCAATGAAGGTCTCCAGGCTTTGGGGCAAAGTGTTTAAGCTCTGAGGGCTTAAACCCTATAACTTAGAAGCTGCCCCCACCCTGTAATAGTGGTATAATAGGAATATGATAAGGCCCTAATATAATCCTTATAGTCACTATTACAGGGTGGCCCTGAAGCCCTAAGCTTTAAACACTGGGCTGCGGGGGCTGCGGTTCTCTGGAGCCCAAACCCTGCACCCGCTATGATACCCTTACAGAAACCCGTAAAGTTAAGCTTAAAGTAATCCCTACCTTAAGCCGGAATAACCTACCCTTTTAAGGACTTATATAAGGAAATCATAATGAGGTACCCTAGAAAGGTAGGTTATTCCGGCTAAAGGTATGATTGAAGAACCCCTAAAGCTGCCCTCATAGCAACCCAGAGCAAGACACTTGCGGTGCAATGTTAATAGCCCTTAAAGATACTAAAGCAAAGTGCATGATACCCTCATAGTAGCCACTTTTCAAACCCTTGAAGACATCCAAAAAAAAAAACATCAAAAATAACCCTTGAAGGAGCCCTTAAAGGAAGCCTAAAAGGTGAAGGAAACCCCCAATAGAGCCCTTACCGGGACCCTTACGGCAGCCATTTAAAGGAAGCCCGAAACCCTTCAAGGAACCCTAAAAAGGAAACGCCCTTGAAGAAACCCAAAACAGGAACCCTACGCCCTCTCGAAGCAACCCGCCCGACGCCTTAAACCCTAAACCCCTAAAGGAACCCACAAAAGAACCCTTCAAGGAGCACTTAATGAACCCTAAACCCAAAACCCTAAACCCCAAAACCCTATAAACCCCTATAAACCCCCATAAACCGCAATAAACCCCTATACATCCCTATAAACCCCTATAAACCCTAAACCCCTAGAATAACCGCCCCTTCTGCTCTCCGGAGCTCCAGAGGTCCTGCGTCAGATCTCGGCTTGCCAGACAGAGCCTGACGACTCAAAGGGGAAAAGGAGGGACCCAGGTTCATAGGTATTTATAGGGGTCCCTTTAAAGGGGTCTAGAGGGATTCTGTAAGGGTATAGGGTTTAGGGAACCTACATTTTTAGTCAAAGGGGAAAAGGAGGGACCCTTAATTAGGACGCCTACCCCTACCCTATTATGGGCCATATAATGGGTATATAATGGCTATATCAAGGTATATGTGATCGGAAGTTTTTTCCGGGTTCCTTTCAGGGGTTCGGAGTTCAGAGTGCAGGGTTTAGGGTTTAGGGATTTAGGGTTTGGGGTTCAGGGTTCAGAGTTCGGGGTTCAGGGTTTGCCGTAGAGTGGAAATGGCCCTGTCGCACCCTTTGATGGTCTGCTTGGAACCCACAGTATATACCAATTTAGGCACCTCAGCACTGCTTAGGTTTGTAATCGCAGTCTGTATATTGATGAACCTTAAGGTGAAGCAGTTCATTAGCCAGGCACACCACTGATTAAGCTCTAAACTCCAACTCCCCAAAGAACCCTTATGGAACCTCTAAAACGTTAGTTACACTTTACACGCCCATGAAAGATGCTAAAGCCCTGAAAGTACAGTCAAACCCCCAGATCACCCTTGCACTTTCATTGCGCTCTACACCACAAAAGAACCCTTAAGGGTCCCCCTTAACGGGACCCTTTAAAGGATACCGAAGGAGCCTTTTAAAACAACCCTTGAAGGAAGAAACCCTAAACCCTAAAAAGCTCGGGTAAGCAGCGTTCGAAGCCCGTCTTCGGCAAACTCGCGAAGCGTATCCTTCGGAGCCGACGCCCGATCCCTAACCCTAACATGTTTAGGGTTTTGGGTTTAGGGGACATAGGGGCCTTACCTTAACCCTGAATACCCTACCTTTTTAGGGTGCCTTATTATGATTTCCTTATATAAGTCCTTAAAAAAGTAGGTTATTCCGGGTTAAGGTCGTGATTAGAATGGGGTTCCTTTCTGCTTATGTTGATTTCCTCACTGTAGCCCGAACAAGAAAAATGTTCTAGTGCTGAGGGAGGCCTAGCTCGGTAAAGCTTCGAGTGCTTCGGGTCTGCATGAAGTCTCCATAGGGGCTCGGGGGTTTCGGGGTTGTTGATGCAGAGTTTGCAGCGTGTCGTTTATGGTTTCCTGGCTTGGGGCTCGGCTAAGTGACTAATCGAACTGCAAGCATATTGAATAGAGTCCACAAGGGTCTACATGCCTTGCAATAAGGCCCAAGAGGCTTAGGATTTCCAAAATGTCGCCCGGTTTAGGGTTTAGGGTTCCTAAACCCCAAGGCTTTGGGAGCCTCGAAACCCAAGATCCCAGCACTGAGCTTCGAAATTCTCAACCTGGGTCAACACAGGGGCCTCAATGATTAGTTTTGTGGCCCAGTATACTACAAGTAAAATAAATATGGAAGCCCAGAAAAAGTATAGGCAAATATTATCCTATGTTAGACTCCTGAGACGCTAACCTGAGCACTGCCTACTCCCTGGCACCATCGTAAAACATAATTATGCACAATAAAACCTATAAACTTGAAAATACCTTAATATCCTAGTTGCCTAGACCCCTGAAAAGCCGCAACTGTTTCGAACATTTCGGCCCGAATCATGCAAGGAAGGTCTTCGTCTTACCAGACGGGTGAGGGAGGGCTTCATACGAGGACGGTGGTGACGCCGCCCCGCTCATGACCTCTCTGCCAGCAGTACAAATGGCACTCTTCCTTGTAGTTTTCCCATTCCCAAATAGGCAGGGCAAGAGAGTTGTCGCCAAACTCTTTTGAGATGCTTCTAACGCCCTCTTCGAGTGGCGTACTGGGGTTTAGGGCTGCTTGGGTTGAGGGTTCGGGATTTCGGGCTCCTTGGGTTTAGGGCCGGTTTAGGGTTTTTAGGGTCTAGGTTTCAGGGCCATTCCTTTGGCGTCCTCTTGCTGTCAAGCCGTGTTATGACATGCAGACTGACTATACTTCTTTTCAAAAACCACACCCCTTGAGAATAACATCCAGAAGCTGGAGACTTCTTGGGTCCTTGAGTCAGAACTAAATTGACTATTGGGGGCTTCAGGGTTTAGGTCCTGTAGGGTTTAAGGGTTTAGGGTTTAGCTTTCGAAAAGCTCTCCCTGTCTATCCCTGAGACTCTCTTCTTCAAGGGCCCTTGATAGTAGGATCCCTGGAGTACGCGGTATCAAGCACAGCGGCTATTGTTCAGGGGTTTTACTTTACATGCGAGGGCCTGCATGCCAAAGGTCACACCGCATGAAGTGAGCCTACTTGGAGGCCCAGGGGACTTAGTAAGTAGGTTATAAGTAGGGTTATAATTGGGGTAACTCCGTCTAGGGTACTTATAACCCTACTTATAACCGCCTTACTAAGTCCTCTGGGCCTCCAAGTGAGCACCCCACACAAGCAAAAGTTGTGCACTTGAGCCTGAACCTGTCTTCTGCAAACACAACGAGGAATCGGATCTGCCCTACCAGAACAAGGGGCCATGAACTCAAGCAGAGCTCTGTTGACTGAGTTTCGGGTCATGAGACTTTGGGCCGTGCGAATACCTTGCATGCTAACCCCCAAACCCTCAATTCAATTGACCTAAAGCCCAGAGACAGAAACTGCCGGCACTAAAAGGCTTCAGGTGATTGGGTCTGGGGGTGTTGGGTCTGTGTAACGGTTTAGGGCTCAGGGAAATTATATCCAGAGACTCAACAAGATCCCGAAAACCAGGTAGTCCTCCAACAATTATAGTCAGAAACCGCACAAGGTCGCCGAATCCCCGGGACAGTCCTGGGACTGCTTCGTTTCTGTCGTGTGGCGGTGCTCCGGCGCCATGCGGTCCATAATGATCTGGGCGAAAAAAAGAAGCCGCACTAGGGTGTATAGGGTTTAGGGGTGTAAGGTATTCAGGGAATTTAGGGTATTTCGGGTTTAGGGGTTTAGGGTATTTACACAGGGTTTTGTGTCTTAGGGGTTTCCGAAAACTCTGAAGAAAACCCCTAAGCCCCAGCCCTAAACCCCCGAAGGTTTCGAGTCTATTTGTGCTCACGGTTTAGGGGTTACTTGGAGGATCATGGGACTTAGTAAGTAAGGTTATAAGTACCCTAATTAGGGTTATAAGTAATTATAAGTATAGTTACCCTGAATATAACCCTAGTTACTAAGTCCCATGATCCTTTAAGTAGGCTTAAAGGCTTGTGGTCCAGCGTTTGGGGCTTCTTTGGCTGCGCAGCCTGGGAGTCCGCGCAAAGCCCTGCGGGAAAAAGAAAAAGTGAGGAAAATCCCTTCCCTTATCCCCCAAACCCCCCAACATCATAAGCCTCCGAAAAGCAAACAGCCTGCACAAGCCATAATAGTGCTGCACACCAAGAGAACCTTCAAACTCCTGAAACCGACGAAGACCTAACCAGCCAAAACTCCGCACTAGCATCCCTACCAAAGCCCATTGAGATCGAACACAGCCAAAAAACACACTGAAAGCCCCACAACAAACCCCCATGTAAAGGCCCATGGGACTTGGTAAGTAAGGTTACATAAGGTAAGAGGGGGGTGTAGGGTTTAGGGTTACAAGTAGGAGAACCGTACTTAGGGGACTTACAGGCTAAACAACTGGAGAAGGGGTTCCATGAACCCGCTGGGTAACAGTCTATAGTAATAGTAGGGCTACTAGTAAGGTCCTAATACAATATCTCTATTATGAGTATTATCCAACTGTTGCTGAGTGGGGGCAGCACCCAACAGCGGCTTCTTTATCTGGGTCTACGAGACTTCGATGAAAACAGCTCTTGATGCCTTTGCATAGGGGCCTGAAAGAGGGGTTTCTGGAAAAGGCTTCTTTCAAGCTAGCAGTCTACAAGGCTTTGATAACAAGGGCTTTAGTTGCTTCAAGGGGGCGTCAATAGTGAGAATCTGCTGTGGGAGGGTGTATTGGAGTATAACGCTCCCCTATTGCAGCGTTAAAGAAACGCGTCTTGTCAATATGATCCTCAAGAACCACAAAGCACAAACGTTCCTTGAATTTCATACTAGAGCCAAAGCCCAGCCCCTAGGAACGAAGGCAAGCTACACAAAGCCCTTACAACACGCATAACACACACACACACATAAGCTGACCCGTATAGGAGCCCGCTTGGTGACCTTTCTAGAACCCACCTGAAAGTAACCTCGATGCATTACATATATAGCACTCCTTTAAGGTAAACCCCTGAACAACTGAAACTAAACCCTTTGAGGGGCTTGCCGAGTCGGCGCCCTTGCAGAAGAGAACCAGCCGCTCAGCGCCCGAAGGCTCCTGCAAGAGTGTTAGGGTGTTTGGGGTCTAGGATTTTGAGGTTTTCTGCTTTCTGAGCCCAACAGGAGTGGCCTGAGGCTAGGTTAAATACTTCAATTCTGGAGCTGGTTGAAGGCTTCGACGCTTCTTGGTGTGTTGGGCCTAGGTTCCAGGGTGTGTAGGGCAGTGCAGGGCTTGCTGCTCAGGAAGTCGACCTCAGGAGCTTTCCTGGACCCAAAAGTATGCATATAGAACAATAGCCTTTTATAGGTTTTGGGCCATTACTTTACCTCCTTTGGGGGGTCTAGGTTAGGGTTTAAGATTATGGGTCAATCTTAATCTTTTCAGATGCGGTGGCGCGTTTGCAGTCGGTGCCTCAAAGTCGGGGGTCCGGCGACGGTACTCGGAGTCAGAAGGCTTTTCGAAGAACGCATGATTCTAGAAGGAATTCTTGGCTGAGGGTTTAGGGTTTGGGGTATAGATTTCGAGCGGTGGGTTTGGAGTTAGGAAGCAGCTTGCCTTACTGCGAGCGTCTCCCGCTGCAGGGTTTAAAGTTTAGGCTTACGGGTTTCGGATGCGGGGTACTATAGCGGTTTGAAGCCGGATCGCAAAGCAATGGCCGAAAACCAAGCCAACTACGGAAGACCGAACCTCATCTTGGATCCTGATGGTAAGCCTGAGATGCCCAAACGGAATATCTGAACGGAATCCGTCTGGAACCCAAAACCCTCAACCAACAAAAAAACCTAAAACAACCCATTAACCTCCAGTGTCGGCTCCTTGTACCTGGCGATGACCGACGAACGCTTTCGAGTGGAGTTGAACTTGATGGTTGCCAAGATCTCCACCTCCGAATGCTTACTTGCCCGGCTTGCGAAAGCAGCTTGGTAGCTTCGCCTGCAAAATTACTGAGGTGTATGATGCCCATAGAAGGCTAAAGTCTCCCTTCTATGATGGGAAGTAGTACGCAGAGGCTTTGTAGCGGGGTTTGTACGGTGCTACAGAGTCCTGTAAGATGCTTGAAGGCTTAGGGTCTTGCGGTTTTGATCCTATCGGGTTGTGAGGCGTTCAGGGGTATTTGTGGGTTTACATATTGAAGCATCAGGCGGACTTGGTAAGTTGGTTGTTGTCGAATCACAAGTGGCAAGTATCACAATACTTCATCAAGAACTTGCTTACTACTCTTGAGTATCCAAATTGGGATGAGGGGAAGCCGTAAACCTCCAACCGGGTTTTCGTCTGCATGGTTTACGGTGTTCTTGAATGTTTTGCTAGGAGGGTACATCAAGGTAGAATGCTTGAACAAATGTATACAACGCCGTGATGGAAAACTGAAACTAGTTACTGCAACTGTGAACTCAAACCTTTTAAGCAAATCCCTGGCTAAACCGGTACATCAATGAGTATAGTTCCCTCGTAAAGGAACCGTAAACACTAAACCCCAACCTACTAGCCGGGGCCTTGGCCCGTGTAGGGGGTCTTGATAATTAGACTCAGGTCGGTGGTGTTGGTCGTGGTTGTGGTTGTGGTCGTCGGTGTGGTAGATGTAGAAGCACCAGAAACAAGCAACTATGGCATCAAGACGGATGATGGTAAGACAAATCAATCCAGCTCGTAGTCGATTTAATACCCATGGTCATTACTCGCGCTGAACTGCACCAGTCTTGACATCGTGGCCGTCATCCACAGGTTGCCGCAAACCCTGACTCCTAAACCCTAAAAACCCCAGAAACTTAGCACTGCACGGCCCTGCCTTGATGATGGTCCCGTCATCCAGCTTCACCTGGACACCTTCGGAAAGGTTTATTAGGCTCCACAGTAGTTCCTTTTTGGGTTCATATTTAGAATCCTGTAAGGTCATCCCAAACAGGAACTACTATGGAGCCTATGGGTAGGGCCTATATGGCTCAGGTTTGAGGGCTCAGGGCTTAGGGTGCACCCTCGAGTTGGGACTTTGGGTGTCTGGCTTCAAATCCAACTGTCGAACGTTTGCTTTGAAAATCACAAGTCCGAACCATCAAAGCAACAACCCGTGCTTAGCTGCTTCAGGTTGATGACTTTTCGGTGTAGCTTTGGCTCAAACATGCAAGAACTCCCAGCTGGATCTTGGGCCTTGTTTTACGGCCTTATGGCACCACGGGACTCGATCTGGAACGGCGTGCGATTTTATGCCCGGGTTCAGAGCAGAAATCAACCTGCTCGCAGAGTGCAATAGCTTCATGTTCCTGAAGCATCGGTGCTACTGAGGAGGATTAGGGTCAGGGTTGAGGTCTTCGGGCGAAGGCTGAAAGGGATGTAGGCTTGCTGCTTGCAGCCGGTGTTGGGCTTTGGTTGCCGCGGGATGCTCACGCGGACCCGAAACTCAAAAAGTCAATTCCATTGTTTATGCGCAGAAAGCCGTTTACGTTTAAGCCCGGATACCTAGGCCATCCTACCAGTGGACCAACAGTCTACGAACCCTAAAGCCGTGAACACTGAACCCTCAGCCCTAAGCCCTAACACCTGAAAAAACCTGAACGCTAAACCATGTTCAACTTCTCATCTTCACAGCAACTTCTGCTTTGGGTGGCAAGCCTGCGGCTCTGAAATCTTAGTGGACCCCAGCATGCAGTATTCAGCACGGTTCAGGGTCCTCTAGTTTGGGGCTGAGGCTCAAGGTTTTTTTTTACACTCAGGGTTTAGGGATCAGGGGTTCAGATAGATGCACGGGGTTCGGATTTGCAGTTTGTTGGGGGTTGGATTCATACGGCGCCGGCAAGGCCTAGACGTGGCTTCTGGACTTACAGCTTTACTCTAAGCTTATAGTGGGGGAGAAGGTCTGGGGGGATTCAATTTTGGGGCCTAACTAATTATCTATACTGGGGGTTCCTTATTATAATAATAGTATCTTGGGCCCCAAAACCCTATCCTAATCTTTAATGACTCAATATAGACTGATCCGGTATTAAGGATGCGGAGCCTTGGTGTATAAATCTAGAGTTTGTGGCCTGCAGTGATATGGAAGCCTTAATACAGTCATTAGAATTGGGTTTTGTGGTATATCATACTGTGATTATAATGAAGAGCCGGTACATCATGACTCTGAATACACTCTGCCAGGAAATCTTGGCACTGATCGCACTTGTCATCCTTAATCCATGTGCCACCATTCTGTGGGTCACTGCTAGGGATTTAACTTCATCTTCGGGTTCCCATTTAGTACCACGGTTTACGGTTTGAGGTCTAAGGTTTAGGATTTCAGTTCATGGGAATTCAGCTTCCACAGCCCTACTGGAAACAAGATCCTTTTAGATCGTGTGAGCTAGTTGTCGGACATGTTGAAGATCTTGGGATGCTGGGCAGGTGGCTGAGAACTGCTAGAGCATAACGTAAACCGTTGACTAATGAACCTCCTGCCTTGAAAACGGATTCTAATAGGTATCCGGATATATGGCCCCTAAACAGAGGGAGTTTCTCAATCTGGGCTCTACATGTCCGGGTATCTCATCACTTCATCTATCTCCGGATGCTGAGTCTTCGGACAATGCGCCGGGATAGTGGGGGACATTTTCTTCATCTGGTCGCAAAAACAGTGAGAGAGTCAGGTTTATACAAGTTCAACCTGTTGCGCTTGATCTCCGGACCACCGCCATACCGGGAGTGCAAATATTCCCACACAGCACGGTTGAGCCCGCGATAGTCACGAATCTCCTGCTTGTCCGGTAGAGGGTTTCCGAAAGCATCCATCAAGCGGTTGTTGCTTATCGGACCAGGAGGCATCATCCACGGATTACGTCCCCTGATGAAGGCTTTCCAGGAGTCAAGCCAATGCGTGCAGATCAGGAAGTACTCCTCCAGAGCAATGCAAGACCACAAGCGATGTACACAAGGACTCTCGACGCCTAAAAGCAAGTTTAAAGTTTAAAGCAGTGTTGACCTCGCTTCTTCTGGTGTCATTCTTCGAGACGAAATCGTACTCGATTCTCCGGCGTGCGAGCAGTTGTGCCTGGCAGGGCTGCGTTTGGCAAATGTGTACTTGACTAGGAAACGAGAGCTGGGGGACTGACGCATCAAAGCAGTGCCACCGGGCCTTCGTCTCAGTCTTTGACTGGGATTCGGTCGGGGTAGCGCATCGTCGCCAAAGAAGTTCCACTAACAGTTCCTGCTCCATTGCGGGCGTCCACCACTCTTCTTTCGCTGCCATGTGGAAGCAAGCTTTGAAAGACTTCAGGTCGTGATGCTCGGCCGCACACGTCTGCAAGGCTGCATTGAAAGCAAGAGGCTGCGCATGAACACACTTCTGGGCCATCGATCTGCGCAGGAACATCATTGAGCCATCACCCTGCTGTTGGGCTGCAAGGCTCGCCATTGCCAGTTCACGCACTTCGGAGTGAGCCTTGTCGGACAGCTGAAGGAAGTTGCAGCCACCTGGCCCATCCGCGATGGACAGCACGTCAACCCAATCGCATGTGGTCAACGGTTGGCCGTCCACTTCTTCTGGGAATGAGCCCATATACAAGTACCAAAGGAAAGCCTTGACTGCAGCAGAACTTGGGCCAACTGGAAGTGTGATGGGTACTTTTCCGCTGGAGCTTTCCCGCATGGGAGCCGACAGCATTCGTGCAAAATAGGCAGACCGTGCCGCAAGGACGCATCGGTGCGCAGCCAACTGAGATGTCACCAGCTCTCCCCAACAGATCCGGCAGTCGATTCTCGAGTCGAGGTCCAGCGGTGTGCCATCCGCGTCGCGACTGGATTCGAAGAGCGCGCCGAGATGCTGCAGCAACTTCGAAGGTGGCACAGCAGTGAGCTGCGAAGCATTGCTTGGCAGAACTTGGACTGCGGTGCCAGCCGCTGCAGAAATTGCACGTGCTATAGCTTCTGGATGCTCATTGCTCAAAGCAGTCACCAGAGACTGGTTGAAAGGCACGGACTTGATCAAGCCACTTCCTCGCTCCTTCAGGAACTTATACACACCGTCTTCGAGACTCTGCGAGCCAATCCTGAGGGCAGCTTGTAGCACTTCCACCACGGTCTGTTCTGTCATAGACTCGCACATATACTGTTCGCATAAAGTCCACAAGCGTCTCATCTCGCATGGGCTGTCTTCTAACCTGATCCTCTTATTCCTGCTTTCTGAAACTGCATGCGGAGAACCCCGGCTCACCAAGCTTGCTGCCACCGTCAGCAAATCCAAGACCCGTGTCGGGTTCTCGCTGAAAGATGGAGGGAGGCCGTCCGTGTAGAGGTAGAGCAGCAGGTCCCGGAGTGCGTCTACGCTTGCATCTGGCAGGGCGATAGTCCAAAGGGATCCACCTGGGTAGTTGTCAATATAGGGGTCCCTTTTTTGGTACCCTACATGGTAGGTGCCGTGTTATATTAGGGACCCAAAAAGGGACTATAATTTTGACAACCACTCACCTGGCTCCTTCACTGCCTTCTCGGCGAGTTGCGGACATCGCACCTCCAGTAAAGCCAAGTGGGCATTAACATCGCCATTCCTCCCTCGCAGGACCGCATCAGCGAGCAGGCCCTCATCGGAAACAGCAAGCGCTTGCAGGTCGTCACGTAGAGCTTGGTTCATGGAGGCTGGGATGCTACTACGGCTACTCTTACCGTTACCACTCAACGCACGACTTCCTTGCTACTCGGCAACGAGAAGAGTTCTAGTTTCGTTTGCTGCTGATGCGATGATGGCGGGTTGATTCTGCAATCTCGCTTCTTAGCAATGTTTCGCTCAGGATTCTGGCAAACACTATTGAACATGACGTCGGAGGAAGAAAGAGTGGAAGCATCTACGAAGGTCGATCCAACATTGCTGGCAACACCATTCATGCCACTTCAGTTGCTCATGCCACCGGGCGGGCCCAACATTCTGCGAAGGTCCTAAATTAGGCAGAAAGAAGCAGGCGCGATCATGCTGGAATCTATGTGGGGAAAGTCTATCTGCCATCCTCTTGCATGCATGCTCATCAGACTATTCCAACCATTGCGCTATTGCTAAGACTCGCCAGTGCTAAGCGCGCCGGCAGTAGCTATGATAGGAATATCGAGCATGAGGATTCCAATGCTGCCGTTGCAGTAGAGGCACGAGCATGCTATTAGCAACCACAGCCATCTCGAGTACGGTAATTAATTGTGGAAAGGCGGCTTATTGGCAACCGTAGCAAGAACCATAACAATCTTGACAATAACAGCCATGTTCTCAAATTGCATGTGTACTCATCTTCGTAACAGTTGCTGTCAGACCAATCGCAACACCTGCCAGCTTCACTGCACACGGCAGTAGTATAATATATATAATGTCACGACTGCTGTCCGTTCATACTGCAAAGAAAAACGAAACAGTGCGATGGGTAACGATCATGCAAATACAGTTGATGGCATTCTTACGTAGTGATGGTGACAGAAACGAAAGACGGTGCGGCTAGTGGATAGAGCTGCAGAAATGTGTAGCTTTCATAACATATTATGCAAGTGTAGACAATTCGACACAGCAACAACAGCAGTCGTACTCCCAACAAACCGAATTTCGCCACGGTGAAAAATCGCAAGCCATAAGCAAAGCATATTCAAACAAAGGTAGGGCACGACGAGAGAACCCTGGAAAGCCTACTGCACTGCCGTTAGGCTATGGGGCAGAGTTTATAGTGAAGAGCTTGATGAGCGTCTATAGGTATCATTGGTGAGTTTGTATTTCAGGTGCTATTCCACGGATACTAGAGAGACATACCCTGCTTCCTTTGCAGCTGCGGGGTTGGGCCATGAGACCCTCCATAGTGAATTGTTCCAAACGCCCTCCGAACCCTAAACCCTTAACCTCAACCCTAAACTCCATAGGCCCTCAACTCCACAAGCCTAGAAACACTCAACCCTTAACCTTATTCCTAAACTCTATAGGCCCTACACTCTACAAGCCTGGAAACACTAAACCCTTAACCATAACCCTAAACTCTATAAGCCTACCAAACACTACCTGTAGGCTCATACCCTACCGCTGTTTTTAAGGTACATACTTTTCTATATAGTAGACCCTAACCATAACTAGGTACCCCAAAAAAGGGGTAGGGTATGACCCTCTAGGTAAACCCGAAACCCTAAACCCTAAACCCAAAAGGGTAGGTAAACCCGAAACCCAGCCCCATGCTGCCGGCCTGAGGAGTCTCTTCCGAGGAAGGTGAAGCCTTAGATTTGGGATCAGAGCCGAACCCTCGACTCCTCCACCCGTTTTTTTTTTTTTTTTTTTTTTTTTTTGCGGACCCGGTTTAGGGTTTAGGGCTTAGAATTTAAGGTTTCGAGTTTAGGGTTTAGGGTTGGTTTACCAGTAGAAGCCAGAAAGTTGGAATGTCATTATCGTAACCCGTTTGAGGTAAATTATAGGGGATCCTACCATTAATCCATATTCCAACTTTCTGGAGTTCCCTTTAGACCCAGTTTAGGGTTTAGGGCTTAGAATTTAAGGTTTCGAGTTTAGGGTTTAGAGTTTAAGGTTTCGAGTTTAGGGTTTAGAATTTAAGGTTTCGAGTTTAGGGTTTAGGGTTGGTTTACCCATAAGCCCCATAGTTGTTTAGGTTAGGAGTTTAGGGTCTAGGGTTCAGAATTTAGGGTTTCGAATTTAGGGTTTGGGACTTAAGGTTTCGAATTTAGGGTGTAGGGTTTAGGGTTTCGAATTCAGGGTTTAGGGTTGGTTTACCCATAGGCCCCTTAGTAGTTCCTTTTGGGAGTTCTGGTAAAGGGCTCCTTAAAGGGGTCTATAAGGGATCTATAGTAGGGGTCTATAGTATAGTATAGCGGCCTTAATACCCTAGTAGTTCCTTTTTGGGGTTCATATGTAGAATCCTACAGGGTCATCCAAAGAGGAACTACCATGGGGCCCTATGGGCAGACCCTAAACCCTTAAATCAGCCCGTAAACCCCTAAACCCGGAACAATTAAAGGAAGCCTCAAAACCCTAAAGCCTGAGGGGAGCACTTACAACCCTAAACCCTAAACATCTTCAAAAGTTAACCCTCAAAGGAACCCTTAAAGCCCGACCTCAAAGGAACCCGCAAAACCCAAAGCCAGCACAGGAACATTTAAACCATGGCCCTAAACCCTTTGGGCTCAATCGGATGTAGGGTTGACGGTTATAGGATTTTATAAGTCTTCATACGGCTTTCAGAATTTCTCGGGGAGTTCTTGGCCGAAGCTCTGTAAAAGCTGGACCTTGCTCTTGGGCGCATTCCATGTGTGAAACGAGTATTTCTTGAGGATGCTTCAAGAGGGGTTATGGGGCTTCATAACGGATCTGAATGTTTGGGTTCTCTGTTTTGGACACTGCACCCTCAAGTGTAGATACTGTCAAGTGTAGATATTGGGTCTTAGAAGGGGGTTCGACATCCTAGTCCTTCAACCTCAGCCCCAACCCAATACTCCAAACTTTAAGCCTTTAAGCCCCGACACTGGAAGCCGAACCTGGAAAGCAACCCTTGGTCTTTGTTGGGTTTCTGAATCTGGTTCCTACATTGTAAGATCGCTGGAGTATCGGGGACGCACCTCTGCTTACACTGTGGAGGAGACCACGGGAGACCAGACCGCTTTTGCTATCTAGCCCTAAGCCCTCATGGACCTGACACCATAACCCCTAAACCCCGATTATGTGCGCTTAATGCATCTTACATATACGCTTATTACACCGCAAATCCTCCGACGAAGTCGTCTAGATACCTTCGGGGAGGTCTGGGTAAAGCCCGAGCCTACAAACCCCCAAGCCGATCAGCCCGCACTCACAAAACCATGCAGTCAAGCCACCGAAATGCATTGCCCCGTAGCACAGCGCCGCCTGGCCAATGAACGGCTTTCAAGGCAAGCTTGCTTCAAGTCTTTGAGGGTGAGGTCTGTGTCCAATGTATCTATGCCTCTATCTATATTGATACCTATCTACCTAATGCATGCGCACAGAGATGCATGTGTACATGCATACAATACACACCGAATTATGCATGCAGCATCCCACATATAAAAGTTCGTGTTCGCTTTCCGTAAGATGTAGAATGTTGCGCCGACGCTCTAGCAGTGTATAGCATAAGTTTGGTAATTCTGGAAAGAAAGATCCGAAAGTATGTTGCTTTAAATCAGGGTCCTTGAAGCAGTCTCATTGTAGTGCTTGTGGAGTCTAGGGTCTAATCTGAGGGTTTAGGGTGCTTAGGGTTTGTTTCCGTGGTGGCGCAAAGAACAGCACCACTCATCATCATCATCATCGTCATCATCTCGCAGAGTAATGTCATGGCAGTAGCAGTGATGCTTCCTGCTACCCGTGGTCCAATATAGCTGCATGGTTCAGGGTTGGGCTTGGCCACGACTTACTTGGAGGTCCAGGGGTAGTTATAAGTAGGGTTACAAGTAGGGTAACTATAACTGTACTTATAACTACCCATGAACAAGCTTAATGCGGGCTTGGTAATTGCTCGTAGTTGCAAATGAGGTTTTGACAGAGCGGAGGTTGGCTGTGTCGTGCAAGGGGTCTGCGGTCGGCTTAGGAACAGAAATATATGACAGCGACAACTGCACATCAATTCGAATCCTTGAGCTCCTGGTACCTGACATAATTATTCAGCAATCAGCTCCTGAATCCTGGCTCCTAAATCTTTATCGCTTGGTAATGGACTCCTACGCCGAGACGAATGCTGTGCATTTACTGCCTGTAACCCCACCCCATTGCTCTGGGCCCGCGTCCTCAACCCCAAGGCCGTAAACCCCAGTTGAGCAGGGTCAAAAACTTTCATCAGGGGTTTGGGTGTATGTTGTACAGTACTGGCATGCAACGGGGCATGAAGAAGTAGGGACTAAACGGGTTGCTGTCACCAATCTATTCAAGCCCCCAGGCCCTATCCTTCAACCCAATGCTCCGACGGTACTAACTATTCCTAAACGGTATCCCTACGACTCCAAATAGCCCAAAGTAGGTACTATTTATAGACTTTAGATCCCAAAGTAGGTACTGTCTGTTTGTATACTTGGAGTCTGAGGGTATGAACCCTCCAAAACATCCACAAGACGTTATACTCAGCCCCTGCGGCTCTACGAGAGGCCTAGCAAGCCTTTATCCTGTTAGCAATTGGTGCGACGGGAATATGATTACGAGCTCTTCCGACCAAGATGCGGCCCTTAAACCTTAAATCCTAAACACCCAAACCCTAAACCCCTGAACCCTAAACCCCCCGACCCTAAACCTTTGTCACAACCCTTAACCCAAACCCTTTTCCCGAGATCCCTAAACCCTTAACCCTAAACCCTTACCCCAAACCCAAATCCCCCGAAACTTAAAACCCCATGCCTCATCCGGGCTGCTGGCGCTGAACCCGCTCATGACCTGAGAAGCGTTGGGGCGTTCTTAGGATTCTTGGTCTAGGGTTTAGACTTGGGGCAATCTTGGGATTTTGGTTTAGGTTCGCAACTAAGGTGTCAGGTCCTTAAGGTTTGGGATTTTGGGGGACGTGTGGTATTCTGGGTGCTTGCTTCGGCTAGTTTTGGATTTTTGCAATTGGGGGTTTCCGAAAATAGGGGACTCTAATATAGTGCGCCAATAGTAGGACCCTTATTATAAGGACCCCCAAAGCAAGGCACCCCCGATTTTCGGAAACCCCATGTGGATCTGGAGCTGGGCTGCTTTAGGTTCGAGAGTGAGCCGCTCGCCCGCTGTTCAGGCCAGTATTACTAGGCGCCTACTTCCTAATCCTAACCTTACCTGGACCCTAAGGAACCTGCCTGTTTAGGTTTTTTTTGATTTCTTTATATAAGTCCTTAAAAAGGTAGGTTACTTGGGGTTAAGGTACACCTTACACCATATACCCTAAGGCCCGGCACACTAAGCCCCAAAAAGCCAAGAAAGTAAAGCATCCCCCCAACAACCGCTGTGAAGCTCTAAGAAGAAGCAGGGATACCGTGATAACAACCTGAACAGCCCGGATACTCTTCACTCTGACACAAACATCCATGAATATGAAAAACTATTCTGCCTGCATACATGTATACATATGCATACATGTATAGCTGTATTTATATACATGCTTGGATGTAGGTACCGATGTATGTGCATACATGTGCGCATGTAGACAGAACATTGAAACCTGGCACTTTCTCAGATGGGAGTTTCCGAAAATAGGAAACCCTAATATAGTACTAAATAGTAGGATCCTTATTATAAGGATTCCCAAATAAGGTACCCCAATATTCGGAAACCCCCAGATCCCCGAGGCAGCAACACCACTGTGGTCGTACTCTGGCACGACCTGGAAGTTCGGCAGTTCCGCATTTGTTGTTTCATACCGCTCATGATAGAAATCCCGAATTACCCATAATAAGGAATATACCAGAATTCCCATAGTTTACGGTCAGTAAGGTAATGTTGGATTTCTTACATCAATTTCGGGGCTGTAGTCCGAAGATGCATGCCCTAAAGCTAAACGCACTCAACCCTCAGCCTTAAGTCCTAAGCCCATAGTTCCTAAACCCTAAACCCTCCCTGAAGCCTCATCCCTCAACTGCTCCGTGCCCTGCAGCCCGACACCCTGCACGCTGAGATCCCCAAAGAACAAACTCTAGAGACCAAAACCATACCAATATCTTCAAAGGCGGGATCTCTAAAACTCTAGGGTTTGGGTGCAGAGTCGCTGTGTGGGGAATACAGCGGCCTTAATATTTGGAAAAAAGTTTGTGCCAGAATCCGCTAGGAATAGAACTAGAATTAGGAACTCTTGACAAGAGTACAACGTATAGGACATATTTAGGTCATCATGTTACCTTACCAACCCTAGAGCCACACAACATCCATAGCGGCATGACCTACCAGTAGCGTTGCCGGCTTGGGTGTTCGATGCGGGTCTAGGTTTCGATTTCATTTAGGCCGCACAGGGCTCAAAGGGCTTGTGAGCTTTAATATAATAGCCGTATAGGCTTTAAGCTTTCTACCTTGACCCGGAATAACCTACCCTTCTAAGGACTTATCTAAGGAAATCATATGAAGGAAGACCCAAAGGTAGGTTCTTCAGGGTTAAGGTAGAGTATGGGGTTTACACTGCTAAGATCCAAATCCCACCGAGATGTCCGGAGGCCAGAAAATAGCCAGCTGTTTGGGGGGGTGTTCGAACGGGTTTTGTTCGGTGCTACAAGGCTAACAGGGTATCGCTGTTCGCCCTGAGGGGGATCGAAAGACTCTGAAACTTGGATGGCTTGGGCACTGTGTGAGCCCGCGACCCCAAAAACAAAATCACAGTCCAAGAAGCGCCCTGCACCTAAACCCCAAAACGGACGATCTTTGCAGAGACCCCAAACCGTAAACCCTAAACCCCAACAGGGACGATCTTTGCAGAGACCCCAAATCTAAAAGCGAAGCTCCAAAGTCAGGGCAGGCCCGACGCTTCGAACGCCTGATCCCTAAACCCTATGGTTGATGATGTAAACCCTGCATTACCCAAAATAAGGACCATGCCATAATTCCCATAGTCTAGGGTCATGAAGGTAATGCAGGATTAAGATCATCAACCGTTAACCCCTGATAATTTCAGAGAAGCCCGACAGTCCCTCGCTTTCGGCATCCGCTACTGGCCGAAGAGAGACCCCAAACTCGACAACCCGAACTCCAAGGAGGCAGACATAAACCCAAACTCCATAAACACACAATTGCTCGGTACTCTTTAGACTGAGAGGAACAATCAGGATTTGGGGCATATCCCTTGATTCAGGGGTAGTGGCCCCTAAAAAAAAACCTGGCCTCGGGATGCCACCAAGGCACCAACAGCGCTCTGAGAGTATATTGCAGCAGAGTTAAAGATGTAGGTGTCCACACTTTTCAAGCCTCATCCCTGAACCCTTAGCCGCAGAGCCGTAGGGGATTCCAAACTTTATAAAACTCTGTGTATGGACACACTGCAACCCGCTGTACAACCCTTGTAGAACCTAAATAAACCCTACAAACCCTAAAATCTGGTAGAACCATGATAGACCGGTTCGAGCCCAAGGCTACAAACTCCATGACCACCCTTTAAAACCCTTATAGAACCATTGCAGGACTCAAGGCTACAAACTCCATGACCACCCTCAAATAAACCCTGATAAAACCATTACAGAACCTGAACCGCAGAGGTTCGACCTCCATGACCCGTAAACGCCCTTCTAGAACCATTACAGAAGCTAAACCGCACAGGGGTTTCGACCTCCATGACCTGTAAAACCCCTTCTAGAACCATTACAGGACCTAAACCGCAGAAGTTTAGGGTTTAGGGTTTAGGGGTTCGACCTCGTGGTTCACAGCCAGGTGGAAGAGGAACTCGCAAACCTCGAAGCGTCAGCGGCCGGTTTCGGGTTTCGGAGTGTCGGCTTCGACTTGCGGGTCGATTTCAGCTGCTTTTATAGCTTCTTTAACTTAAGATATATAGGGTGTTAGATGTATAGGGTTTAGGTTTTAAGGGCAGGGTTTTGGGGTTACTTGTTCGGAATTTGGTCTGCTCTCTCTTCTCAGAGTCAAGGCTTGTTTGCTTGCTAGACTTTATAATGCAGGTTGGGCCCTGCAGCGCCTGATGGAAACAGGCCAGTTATACTGTCAGGAGATTTTGTGTGCATGCGTACAACTATGTATATGACACACACACAAACAGATATTGATATGTTTGTATGTATATATAGTAGACAATAATATGTACATACATATATATATATATATATATATATATATACATATGTGTGTGTATATATATATATATCTGCCATATGCATTTAAAAGATAAAGACAGACAGAGAGAGAGAGAGAGAGAGAGAGAGAGAGAGGGACAGAGAGAGAGAGAGAGAGAGCGACACGTCTATACTTGGTTTTACACATACTAGTGTTTCTCTCTCTCTCTCTCTATATATATATATATATATACATGTATTGCTATTCATATGTACGTACATTTATATATGTCTTTATATGTTTACGCATATTTGTGCTTGTCCGTGGGCATGTCTGTATGCAAGTATTGTATGTCTGCATGTATGTATGTACGTATGCATGTATGTGAGTATGCATGAATGCGTGTATGGAGGGATGTATGTATGTGTGTACGTCTGTATGTACATTAGCGTGTATATGTATAGCCAGACTAAACCCTAAACCCCTAGACTCATGGCAACCCTGTCAGTAGACCGACCCGATAAAGCCTAAACGGCCTTAACCCCGAACCCTCAAAAAATAACCCATAGAAAGCCTGATCTCACAGCCCCAACCCAAGGACTGCAAGAATGTCCCAGCCTAGTTCAAAGGTTAGTAGGGAATGGAAGAATGGTAGTAACAGTAGTTGTAAATTGTACCCCATTGCTCCATTCCCTACTAACCCAAGGTAAGAGTTAAGCCCTGATAAACCCTAAAGTCTCAAAGCCCTAACACCCTTAACCCTAGACTAACACATTATGGAAACTCTATCCCGCGAGCTGAGGCTGCAGCATCTGCGTACTGCGGATCCGATTTGTCCCTGGTCAGCACAGAAAGTGGCGCAAAGTTTGGGGGGTCTCAGGCTTTAGGCTTGTAGGCATTACAGCGGTTAAGCAAGGGTTCTATGCGTGTATATATGCGCGTCGGGGCTCTCACACTTGGTTCAGAGGTTAGTAGGCATTGGGATTTCGGTCCTTTTGTTTTCGAGGAGCCTCTCGTTTTTAAGCCCAAAACTTTGTTTGAAGGGTTTCCCCCAATCAAACCCTAAACCTGAAACCTCAAACCCCTAAATCCGAAATTTAGGGTGTATGGCTTAAGGCGATGCTTAGGGATGGTTCCCGTCCAAGTTCAGGCTGGAGGTTTATTCTGTTGGCGGGGGCGTTAGCGCACTTGTTTGCGCTACTTGGGGAAGGGGCCTAGTTTGGCATGCGGGATTGGGGATAGTAGCTATGAGGTACCTAGAACCACCAAATCCTACAACCTGAACCCTACACACGGAAAACATGCAGTCGCCAACAGCCTGCAACTCTTTTTCGTGGCGTCACTTCTTGGTAGCAAGACCATCATGAGCCACTGCAAAATGGTAGAGCGTAGACTTTTGGATTCAGAGTTTAGGCTCTACCTGGACCCTATGGAAACCTGGCTTCCTTCCTAGGGTTCCTTATTACAGTTTCTCGATAGAAGCCATCTAACAAGTGGGTACGTTGTTTGGAGTAAAGGTGGGGCTTCAATCCGTGAACCACCAGAGCTCATGACCTGGCTGGACATTCCACAACTCCGGCGTGCTTCCCCGATCTGCATCTCAGGCTCAGGGACGTCAGCTCCGGTAGAACTTTTCGATTTGAGGGCTGAGGGATATGTAGATTGTAGGGGCCTTGATGGTTGCAATAATGTTTTGGGGTATGTTATTAAAGTACTTACTACTGGTAGTTCAGGACTATAAAGTAGAAGCCAGAAAGTCGGAATATGATTATCCTGAACCCTTTATGGTAAATTATAGGGTATCCTACCCTGAAACCATATTCCAACTTTCTGGAGTTCCCTTTAAGGTGATAAAGGGGGTTTGGAGATCTCCCCCAGTTTCATGGATGCTTGTTGCCTTCCAGCTGTAGGGTTTATGGTGCCATACCCAATGGCTCCCTGTACCTTTATAGTAGATACTTTGGCCTCAAAGGGGTCCCTATATAGGTACTTTAAGGCCTATAAGTATATACTATATCATGGAGCCTTAGGGGTAGGGACCTTACTACTTCGAAGTGGTTGGGGTCAATGTAAAGTAGAGCTGTACTAGAGGAGCCAATATTTAGAGGAGCCCCAATATTGTTGTTCATGCTTTCAACAACCGATCCCCGCATCTACACAATGGCAAATCCCTCTTCAACTACTTAGGGCCATACCGTTAAGTATGGTCTTCAATTTACAGCGGGGCAGGTTCACGGAGTCTACAATAAGCTGCCGTGCGGTTTTAAGAAAAATATCAGAATTTATGGCAGTGCTGCAATCACCCGGCGCCCGAGACGAGATGGCAAGACTCTGAAAGCAGCATTGCTGAGCTTCATGGCCAGTCGGAAATAAGAGGGCGTTTAGCGTTCAGGGTTTCGGGGTTCCTATTATACGGCTTTAGGGTTTAAGGTTCATGCCCAGTCGGAAACAATGATTCGTCTGCTATGCTAGGTCGCTGGTTCTGCTGTTTCTACCCATAGGCCCCATGGTAGTTCCTTTTTGGGATTACCTTATAGAATTCTAACAATGAACCGCAGAAAGGAACTACTACAGGGCCTATGTAGCTCTATAAGAGTTCAGGCATCCTCCAAGATTGCAAGGTTTCGAAGAGGATATCCTTTCGGCTCTAAAGCTATGGCGCAGAGCTTGTGGCGATTTGGTGTGTAAGGGGTCAGTGATTCCTTGCAGAACCGCTTTGTAATGGGGTGAACATTATATGTGCCCTGTACGAGTTCTAGGAAGTACCGAAAGGATTTAATACTGGCAATAGCTTTCAGTGTCTGGCACTGGCACAGGGGAGGTCGCTTTCAAAGCGGCATACTGTGGACATCAGGAAATGCTGCTGGCAGCTTCACTGCTTCATCTGTGCAGTTAGAAAACAAAAGAGTCAAGGGTTCAGAGTTTATGGCTCTACGACTTTGGGGTTTCAGAACTTAGGATTCTTGGGCAGCACGCCCCAATCTTCAACTCCATGTCCAGCTTACCCGTAACCCTCCGATCGCTAAGACTTCTCGATGTGCTTTGAAAGGCCAGCGACGAAAGGAATTCCCGTCTTGTTACTTCTTGTTGCTACAGGCCACAGCGCCAAGTTGTTGCTCTTCTCCCGTTTGTTGGACTCCATGTCTTCAGGCTCTACTCTGCTCTTGTAGCCTTGCGACGTGGAGCGTCTTTGCTGTTGCAGCTATGAGGATGCTGATGCTATCTGATGCTGACTGCAAGGTTGTGTTTTACTGAATGCACGCGTGGGGGCCCCAAGCCAAGAGGAAAGCCTGAGCAACTAAGCACTTCACATACCGGCCCATAACCCCAATTAACTCGAAACTCCATGCCCCATAAGCCCAAGAAAAACGTCACAAACATTGAGCATTGGCTGCGTTATCGGGGACGTTCCTTCTCCAGCAGTGTGGAGTGCACGCGAATTAAAAGGGTCAGTGCTGCTAGCCGAGGCTTCCCTAGCAAGAAAATGGGAGCTTTGGACCCCCGGGTTTAGGGTTTAGGGTTTAGGGAATTTAGGGAATTTAGGGAATTTAGGGTTTAGGGTTTAGGGTAGTTTAGGGGGTTTAGCCCTACCCAGCTTAGGGTTTAGGGTAGTAGTTCCTTTTCGGGGTGCATACTTAGACTTCTAAAAGGTAATCCCCAAAACGAACCCACATGGGGTCTATGGGTCCACCCCTACAACGCTCAACCACTAATGTAGGGGCCTTACGAATTAGACTAGCGTTTTGGAGCTCCGTACTATGATGGTAGTATGACCCAGACCTTCCAAAACCCCTTAATTAGGGAATATACCTTAAACTATAGTAGGATCCTTAAAATGATTTAAGGTATATTCCTTAATTAAGGGATTTTGGAAGGTCTGGGGATATACCCCCACACCCTTATTAAGGCCTTTGTACTAAACAATCAGTCCTGAACCACGAGATCCTCCGAGCTCCAGCCTCAATACAGGCTAAATCCCTGAATCCTGAATCGACCCTACCCGACAATCACTGCTTGGAGGGTCGGGGGGTTTAGTAAGTAGTTATTTTAGGGACTGATAAGTACCATAACCCCAATTAGGGTCCCTTTTAGGGTACTTATAAGTCTACTTACTACCTACTTACTAAGCCCCCCGACCCTCCAAGTGTATCCAAACTAGTTGCATCTTTCTCCGCCAGAAGGTCCGAACATCTACTGATATTATGCAATTGGGTCCCAAAGACGATCCTCTCTGTGGCTTTGGGAACATGTTTCCACACTAGTACTCTGTACATATCCGTATACAGTCTACGTATACACATATGGGAGTTTCCGAAAACTGGGGGTACCTTACTTTAGGGTCCGTATAATAAGGATCTTGCTATTTCGGGTACCATGTTAGGGTCCCCTGTTTTCGGAAACTCCCATATCTACAAAGATGTAGATAAGGCGCTCCTAAGTCAGGGTTTCAGGTTGTATTCATTATGGGGATTAAGGTTTCTGGTTGCAAGTTGTGTAACTTTGTTTATATTGTTTAGAGGCGTGAAACTTAGGAGTTTATAGGGTTTAAGGTTTAGGGTCTGTAGGTTTATGATTTAATTAATAGTTTTTTGTCAAATATATAGGGTTTAAGAAGGGATAAAGATCTCGGAGCTTTGACTTTAATTAAGGTTTAGGAAACCTCCAAATGATGGGACAGCCACGAGCCTTAGCGCGCCAAGAACTGTTCTCGGTCCCGCTTGGCTTCCGGCCGCGTAGCACTCTGAGGGACTTCAGGAAACAGAGATTTAGGGTTTAGGGTTTGGGGTTAATTATACAGTTTGGTTCAATACATCTCCTCGAAATCCCAGACTAATGTATAGAACCCCTGCAGAACCCTTCCAAAAGACCTCAAGAATCTATTCCTCCAAGTCCCCTGCGTTCTACTGTTGACTCAGGAAGCCGCTCACCAAACACCAGGAATGAAGCCTGGGCTTCGCTCCAAAGGCGGGATGAAGGTAGGTAGGTTTAGGGTTTAGGGTTTAGGGTTTAGGGTTTAGGGTTTAGGGTTTAGGTGGGATACTCCCAACTGAGAGTCCTTATATAAGGGATCCTTCATCCTACCTACCTCCATCCACTTATTGAGGCCTCCGATCATGGAAAGATTAACGGTTTAGGGTTTAGGGTTTAGGGTTTAGGGCTTCAGACCAGTGCGTTTTTTCTCATTCTGGGCTTGCCGCCTCCTTGGAGCGCACAGTTCTTATCAATTGTCAGGGACAACACCACATATCTTCATTAACCTAGAGCAACCGTAACTCTAAACCCTAAACCTTAAAGCAACTCTAAAGCAACCCTAACTTTCCAGTCATTGGCATAACGGGAAAGCTTTATGCGATAGACTCGGTTCCGTTAGCCAAGGGGCTGCAGCCTTGCTTTCGGCTGGGCCTTTGCCGGAGTCCGCAAGGCCTCAACCCCTACCTTAAGCCGGAATAACCTACCTTTTTAAGGACTTATATAAAGAAATCATATTAGGGAACCCTAGAAAGGTAGATTCCTTAGGGTCCAGGTGCAACTTAACCCCTTTAACCCATGAACCGTGCAAAAAACAACGATAGTGCCCTTTTCTTCATCATTCCAGGTACCCTGACAGTCAGTACACGCAAAGATGCATGCAGTGTCCTGAGAGTCCCTAAAGATGCATTCTTGGAGGCCCAGGGGACTTAGCAAGCAGGTTATAAGTAGGGTTACAAATGGGGCAACTTCACTGAGGGTACTTCTATCCCTACTTATAATCTACTTACTAAGTCCCCTGGGCCTCTAAGTTGATCTCGAATCTGGAGAAAATATTGACTGGCCGTCGTACCGTGGATCCAAACCCCTCCCTAACCCTAAACCCGAAGAGTCCAAGTGCCGAGATGGTAGATACTTGGAGCCCCAGAAGTATATACTATGCTAGTAATGATGCTGTTACTTGGACCCTGTAGCAAAGCCGTGGAACGCCCCAACCCTCAACCCAGCTTGGCATTACTGTTCCAGACAGGTGGCGGTATGGCACAGCCTGGCCACAACTTGCAATGACATTTGCCCTAAACCCTAAACCAGAGTTAGGCTAGGTCGGCTTTAAAGTTTAGAGTTTAGGCTGCAACGCCCTTCCTGAAACTACATGAAACCCAAAGGCTCCATATACAGTACCAGGATGGAATTAGGTCCCAAAAGGTCTAGGGGTTAGGGTTTAGGGGTTTAGGGTTTAGGGGTTTAGGGCTTTGGCCTTGGCTCCAGAAAAAAGAACCATTATGGAATTAGGTCCCAAAAGACCATCCATATCATGGCTTTGGGGACCTAATTCCATAATGGTACTAAAGGGCTTCACGAGCCATGGTTAGTGCTGCATCTCGTGTTCGCTCATGCGGAAGTTGATGAACCGACTAACAAGTGTACCCAGATTCCTGAGTGGCCCCCTTCTAATATTGTACCCTTCTTATTACTATTTGGTTCTAATTCAGAAACCCAAAAGAACAGGCAAAGAGTAGTATATACTCAGGAACCTGGATACTCATCACACTGGTTAGACGTGATGAATACCGGAGAAAGCCAGAGAAGGCCTTTCTGCTTTCCTGTGGTGTGTTCTGGTATCGTGACTACTTTGTCGGAGAGTTCAGTCATGTTTTCTGCGTTCCCCTTCTTCTGCTGCCGTTTCCTACTGCTTTGCCCAATTGTAAAACGGAAATGCGACTCAGGGCACTGTACCATCGCATAACCCGGTTTCTTCTGATGAGCCTAGGTTCCTCCTTGTAGCTCCCTCTAGAACGGTTGGGGCCGCAGACCCGCAAACCCGGCAGGCAAATCAGGCAAGTTGATGCATGGAATTGGGCTGATCCCTGGCGAGCTGCCTGAAGGTACTTGTCCCACGTGGCACCGTACCTCGGGCGTTTCGGGGTTTGGGAGTTATTGCCTTCTTTTCGGGATTTTGGGGCTGGGCGGCTGGGCGCAGCGGTTTAGGGAGTGGACCCGACATGGAGATTGCGGTTCAACGGCTCTGGGCCTGGGGTACCCAGAGCCTCCAAAACCCCTTAATTAAGGAAAATACCTTTAAAGTATAGTAGGATTCATCATATGATTTAAGGTATATTCCTTAATTAAGGGGTTTTGGAGGCTCTGGGTAGCGGATGATCTGGGGAGCACAGATCAAGCGCTGACGGTAGTTGAGATCTTTCGGCCTACAAGTTTGGCGATATCGGGGCCTCGATAACTAGCACGGGGTTCGTGGGTTCACTGCTTTGCAAAAGTTTTCCAGGGACTACAGCTGCGACAATTCTGACTAGACAATTCTGACTAGTTGTTCGGACCCCCCATACTAAATGCATGCAGATGACAGAACCCATACCCACCTTAGAACCATACAAAAATGACAGTTGTATTATTCTCTTGGGTTTTATATGAACAAAAACAAACATATGGGTGGTTTGTCAAAAATATGGTCCCTTTTTGGGTCCCTAATATAGTACGGCACCTAGTATTTAGGGTACCCAAGAAGGGACCATAATTTTGACAACCACATAATACCTAAGGAGACTGTGGGAATCATCTCATGGTTGCGGACTAACATATGCTCAGCGGTGCTGCAGCCTTACTCACATTGCCAATCACGTCTCACCTGACTTCGTTCCCTGGAGGGTCCAACGGTTGATGATATAAATCCTGCATGACCCATGATAAGGAATATACCATAATTCCCATAGTTTAGGGTGCTTAGGGTAATGCAGGATTTATATCATTAACCGAAGTACCCATGGTTGTAGGACTTTGGGTGCTTCTTGGGTAACAAAACCACCAATACTTCGACCCTGAGTGGCCTTAGAGTTCTCCTTCTCCCCAACTGCCGATCCCATCCTGCCAGCCTCAAGCCAACGGCCCGAAGAGTCTGAACTCAATGAATGCCAAGTATCCAAGCGGCCCTAAACCATCCTAAACCCCAAAGCCTAAACCCCAAAGCCCTAAACCCCCAGAGCAGTAAACTCCAAAGCCTAAACCCCCAAACCCTAAACCCTAAACCCAAACCCCAACCCCAAAGCCCTGACTCGGAAGTCAGAAGCTTCGACCTTCACCCCCCGAGCCTTCACAGGCATACCTTACTTGGAGGGTCGGGGGACTTAGTAAGTAGTCTGTTTTAGGGACTTATAAGTACCATAACCACAATTAGGGTAATTCTTAGGGTACTTATAATCTACTTACTACCTACTTACTAAGTCCCCCGACCCTCCAAGTACGCCCAAACTCGGCACCCGGCCGTGAACGTGAAACATAAGCCACCCGCAGCTGCTATAGAACCTATTTAGATCCCTTCAAAAGGAACCCTTAAACAGAAATCCTATAGAACCTATTCTCACTAGATCTAAAAGGAACCCATAAAAGGACATCCTTTCAATCTCCACTTGCAGGACCAGGCGGCTTCCTCTTGCAGCGCTCTTCATCCCGAATTGCCCGGTGCGTGATCATGGCGCAGAAGAAGCAGAAGTAGAAGTACCTCCGGTTTAAGGTTAAGGATTTAGGGTCTGGGGCTTCTTCAGAAGAAGCAGAAGTAGAAGTACCTCAGGGATAGTTGGAGGCTGAGGATAATACCTCAGGGATAAGGTTCAGGGTTCAGGGCACACCTCAGTGGCGATCTGAGGCTGAGGGTCTGGGGCTTCTTCAGACGAAGCAAAGGTAGAAGTATCTCAGGGATAATTTGAGGCTTAGGGTTGACCTTAAGCCGGAATAGCCTACCTTTTTAAGGACTTATAAGGGAGTACCTCAGGCTTGACTACGGTTTAGGGTTTAAGGCTTCTCTGAGGCTCCACTCAGCTATGTGGAGTTCAATATCACAGGTTTAGAGGGCTTTTGCAAAGAGCAGAAGTACCTCGATACCCCCAACCCTCAGCCAGGGTTTCTTCAGGGCGCTTATTCTGTGGTCGGCTTATTTGGGGAATGGGGGTGTGAGGATTCCGGCTGTAGGGCTCCAAGGTTGCACCGAGCTTGGGCTTAAGTACCGTGTCTGTGGGGATTTTGCGGGGTTCCTCTAGGGGTCCCATATACAAGGGGTCTATCTCGAGTTCTGCGTGGAGTTCAACAGTTAAACAAAGGTTAAGACGCCGACTGAGTAAGGCTTGGGGTTTCGGAGTGTTGGTGCTTCTAGGGTTCTGCTACTATTTGCTTAAGAACCCCCAAAAAATAAAAAAAAATATTCCTTATGGGGGTAATATAAGGATTATTATGTTTATTTTTTGGGTGCTTCTTAAGCAAATAGTAGTCTGCTCCCATGCCCCAACCCCACTAGCGAGACCCTTGCTTACAAGCCGAAGCTGCGCCAAGGACTCTTTGGATACAGTGTGGTATCTCATTTGGGGTTTAGGGTTTAGGGTTTTTATCTCTGCGAAAAACCCTCACAGATCATAGGTCCCTAGAAACTTAGCGAAACCCATACACCCTAAACCGGCCAAGCTGCGGTAGGAAGGATCCAAAGCCGCAGCCCAGTCCCCAAAGCCTTTGCTCAGAGCTTGTTTTCAGGGTTTTCTAGTCAGTTGAACTCGAGTTTAGGCTTGGCTGGGATTTAGGGTTTAGGGTTTAGGGCCACCTGCGCTATATGAACTCTTTGGAGGGACGTGTGGGGTTTTCAGGTGTCAAGGCTGAAAAAGCCCCGGAACATCCCCCAAACCTTTTTCAGTATAGTATGGCTCCAATCTGCACCTGAACTCTGGACCCAAAAGTGGTGGTGATGGTGGTGGTGGTGGTGGTGGTGGTGGCGGTGGCACTGATTGCTGTGGTGTTGGTTGGCGTGGGCCCAGCGGCGGTGATGGTCGTGGTTGTGGTGATGGCAGCAGCCGATGCAGCAGCGAAAGAAGTAGCAACATTCTGAACAGCATGAGGCTGTTAATTGCTGCTTATATCTCGAAGATCTCTAGGATCAGGATAAAAATTTAATTCAAAAATCAAAGATGGGGTTTCCTACCCCAACCCCTTTGAATCTGAAAGAAGGTTTGCGGCATAGACTTTGGGATATATCTTTTTGTTGAAGGCCTGTTTTCCGTCTGCACAGGAGTCTATGCTTCGAACAGCCCGCACGGCGCAGGCTTTAAGGCTTTAAGGTTTAGGCTTCCGGGCTTAAGGTGCAAGGCAGTACTTCAATTCAATATCGTACTTGCAGGTGATGAACAACCTTGCTTGATCTGAGGATGGTAACTGCAGAAAAACGACCACCCCAAAATTTAGGGTTTAGGGTTTAGGGCTTAGAGCCAGCATAAACCCAAGCAGCGAAACCCTAAACCCTAAACCCTAAACCCTGGAGCCTTCAGGGTTTCATGACCCAGGCGCAGTGCCATGGCTGTGTCGGCCGTGTAGTGCATCTTCCGTGCCTTCCCATACCTGCGAGTGGAAACCCAAAAAGGGTGGGCATTTGAAGATGGTTGATTATCCTGTATCCTGCATCGTCTTGAACATATTGTAACTCATTAATATAGGTAGTTAAGTGGATGTAGCATAATGACTGTCTAGAAGGACCAAAATATCCGCATCCCCAGAAATGCCATGTAGATGGTAGATCAAAATATCGACCGGAAACTTCTATTAACATGGGAGTCGTCGGTGAACCTGCAAGCCCGCCTCGTTTTTTGACCACAGCCTGTTGCTCTTGCAGACCCCTAAAACCTGAACCCTAAACCCCTTAAACCCTAAACCCTAAAACCTGAAGCCTGAAAATCACGGAATCTTGCGGCGCAGCTGCCATCCGTCGATCAGAAGCACGCCCTGATCGCACTTGATGTACTTCCTGGACTTCGAAGTAACCAGGGGAAAAAAGGCATAGACTTTCATTTCATAATTGGTTCCCTTTAAGTACCAGGTCCCAAAACATGATTAAAGTATCGTACTCCAAAGCCTTACCACAACAAGCCAAGCATCCTCAAGCCGAAACGGTTTAGGGTTTATAGGGCGTAGGGTTTAGGGTTTTGGGGTTTTTTTAAGGTTTAGGGTTTATAGGGTTTAGGATTTACAGGGTTTAGAGGGCTTAGGGCTTATAGGGTTTAGGGTTTAGGGCACATCATAACCCGAACCCGAAACCGGCACGTTATCTAGGCTCTGAGTAGCCCTTGTACCCTTCAGATACCCTATGTCCTACACCTGTAGTCGGTCTTAGAAGGGGGCCCTTGAATAAAAAGGGCAAAAGGGTACCACTTAAGGAACTTAGTCATACAGTACCCCGCAAGTAAACTCACGCAATTGAGCAGGGCAGAACAGCCCCAATGAGAGGAGAATGCAAACAGCTAATGTTGGCTCATTAAAGGCTCTAAGAGGGACCACTACGACCACTATTTGTAAGGCCTTCGTTGCCGAAGCTCTTTTGCTTAAATCAGGAGCCAAAAGAAGCCCAACAGAAAAACCTTAAACCCTAAACCCAATCCGTAAATCCCAAAACCCGAACCGTCCAAATCAAGCCCAACAGGGAAACTTTCCGAAGCTGTAGATAACACGCCGTACAGCCCTGCACTCTGTAATCACAGAGACGGTAAAACAACTAAAGTCCATGTCAATCCCTAAACTTGCCCCAAACTTGACCCCCCCCCCCCCCCACCCGGCACACTGAAAAGCTATGGCCCAAACACCACAGCCTAAACCCCAAACCCTCGACCCTAAAATCCTAAACTTTGACCCTTAACCTTCTGATGGATGTAGTTTGGGTACTGGCCCCATACCGTAACAGCCTGTAATATGGCTACTATGAAGGCCCTTGTATCTCTATATTACAGATTATACACTGGACTTTGAAGTAACCAAGGGACAAAAGTATAGACTTTTATTTCTTAATTGCTTCCCGTTCAGTACCAGGTCCCAAAAAAGTACTAAAGTATGGTACTCCAAAGCCCAGTACATGTGATTCAACTGTCACTGAGTGGCGGCAGCTTCTAAGATTCAGTTTCCTCAACTTTTTGTGGGCTTGGGGCTTATAGGGGCTTGAAGGGTTTAAGGTTGAGGGTTTGGGGTGGGTGTCCGGAAAGCGTTAGGTTTTAATAGGCTGTTTCAAGGATTTACGGCCTAACGGCATCTTGCAGAATGAGAAGCTCAGAATTTCAGAATGCCACTATTTTCGGATAGTTGAAGTTCTGCAGGAATGCAAGCGCTCTTTGCCCATCACTAGTGGCGCAGCCACTGACCCCAAGAGCCCCGCTCAGTGTACGCCGCCGTGCAAAGCATTCCCAAAAGTTACCAGTCTACCCAGCATGATGCCGCAAAACTATGCACCCGCGCATGTTCGAAAGGAGCCCTATAGACGCCTGTCAAATCCGTTATGTATATTCTATACAACCCAAGCATTTACAAAACCCTGATAAAGAGCCTTAACCACAAACCCTAAAACCTAAACCCTTAAACCCTAAACCCTAAAACCCCGAACCCTTGAAGAAGCCTTATAAGAATCCAGCGTTGGACCACTTTAGCAGAGTCACGGGCTCTCGATGTGGCGGAAAGTGGGGAAAAGATCGCGGCGGATGAGCTGTCCCCTGTCACAGAGTTCCCAGACCCCCGGGAGGATCTAGAAAGTGGATCCCCTAAATTGGGGCCCTATACTACTAAGGGAACTTTATAGCCAGCCCAAGTAACTAAGGGATCTACTTTTGGGATCCTCCCCTGTCACAGAGTTTAGGGTGAGGGTTTGATCTTATCTCGGGCCTGGACTTAGGCTTCTTATCTCAAGATCATAGAAAGACGCAACATTAAGTGAAGCAACGCCAAGGCAATGTGATCGGCGATGGGAGCTTCAGACACGGAGGAGCCGAACATCCCCGGCAGTTCTGTCTTCTGATCTCACCCGAAACCCTAAACCGTAAACCCTAAACTGCAAACCCTGAACCCTAAACCGATTCATGTTTCAGGTGTAGGGTGCAACGTGCTACACACAGCCAGCTCCAAAAAATTAGCATGAGGACTCAGGATGGCTCGCGCTTGGATTCTCTAGACTGGGGTTTACTCTACCTGGACCCTAAGGAACCTGCCTTTTCAGGGTTCCCAAATATGATTTTGTTATATGTCCTCAAAAAAAGGTAGGTTACTGGGGGTTAAGGTAGGGTTTAGGGTTTACGGTTTAGGATGTCATCCAATGCGCACCAGCACAGTAAATATCTGGTTTGAGGCTTTGAGATACAAGGCTGAGCATTCTTACTTGCGAGACTATGTTGAGAGGGATCTCAAAATGAGCACGGGTGTCAGAGCCCGCCATTAGGACCCGATCACCTTTGCTGGTGGCCATCGCTATCCCTCTAATCCCGAGGGCACTCAGATCCAATAAGTTAGAATAGCTTCAGTCAAAGTCAAGTGTAATTAGTGAGGAACACTAAGGAATTGTATTGGTAAGTAAGGGCAACCACCCTACGAAGTGGTAATCTTCAAAGATAGGGACAACTAAACCTAAACAACAACCATCAGGTTGGGATATCCCATAATCCCCGCTGTAATTAAGGCATGTAATATAAGCCAACAATAAGATAGGGATATCTCACCCGAAGGTTTATGATTGGCAGCTTCTTCCATGCCTGAAAAGCAGCCCTGCCTCATCTCTGCCTTGAAGTAGCACTTCTGGTAGTTCGCCTCATCCCAGAGGCAGTACATCAGCACCAGGAGGACAGAGATCACCTGAGCTTTCAGACCTGAACGTTGAGTGAGACCTCACCTGGACCCCAGAGTGTGCCGAAGCATAGCCTTCTATAGGTGTCGGGCCATTATGTTACTTACTTTTTCGGGGGGTTCGGCAGTGGCTTGAGGTGTAAATGGGTTCAGGGTCTAGGCTTCACCTTAACCCCAAAAAACTTTTTTCAGGATTTATATAAAGAAATCATATTAGGGAACCCTAAAAAAGGGTAGGTTCCTTAGGGTCTAGGCTTCAGGCTTTAGGGTTCAGGCATTTGATCATCCCAGTAAGCGCCTATCTCGCGACTAGCCTTGCGTGCAGCGCCGTAGAGCTCGAAATCCCTACATCTCCCGGTGCCTATACAAGGTTTGTGTTTAGGGCTTATAGGGTTTAGGATTTAGGGTTTGGGGTTTAGGGCTTAAGGCTTAGGGTTTAGGTAGAGGTTGTACGGATCTACATCTGGAAGGTTCGGAACATGTTGGCCAATTCCAAGCCAGGCACCTCCAAGTGACACTGGCTCAAAACCCTGAACCCAGCATCTGCACTACAAGGACGATTATTGAAGCCCCTCTATTAACAATAGCTTTTGTGTTAGGCTTTCCATAGTAACAGTAGCTGTCATGTTGGGCTTTCGGTGTTGACCAGCCCTACATCACGGACCCAGAGCCCGACGTACTGCATGCAAGGCACGGCATAGTAAACCCCTGGCAGGGGTGGCAAGACCAAGCCGGACCAGCTGTTCTTGCACAGGAACAGGGACCTTGGCGTTGGCGGAGGGTTTAATGTTTCTCTCCAGCCCCTTAAACCCTACGGGTAGCCAAAAAGACCTACTTTTCAAGGAACTATATATAGAAACCATCACAAGGAACCCTCAAAAGGTCTTTTCGACAACAGGTAAACCCTAAGGCCTTAATCCAAGGCCTGGGGTGAAGGGCTCAGCGAAGAAGCGGTCTTCAGATTCAACCGTACACATGCGGCATCGGGCCGGGACGTCCGGCCCTGGTTTTGTTTGTGTAGTGTTTAGGGTTTGAAGGTTTAGGGTTTAGGCCCAAAAACTGTCATCTACATGCTATGTGGACACCAGAATGCAAGCCGTAAATGGCCCCTTTGCTTCAAAAGAAACCCTCTCAAACAAGGTTTAGGGTTTAGGCTCAAATGCACCAAAAATCCGAAAGTTTAATCCATAAGCCCTATAAACCCTGAGGCAACACGCCATGGACCCTTATAGTGGCCTTAGTACTTAGGTCATTGAGGGTGAGAGCTTCCAGGGTTGAAGATAAGTTCCTCCTACAGTTTGGGTTTTGGGTTGGGGGTTTGGGGTTTAGGATTTAGGATTTAAGGGTAAACTTGTGGGGTTTAGGGTGCATACCTTTGAGGTTTAGGGTTTGGAGGTTATGGCTTGGCCTTTGGGGTGCTTTGGATTCGGTTCGCGGTGTACAGTCTTTGGGGCCCTTTAGGGTGTAGAGGGAACCCTAAACCCTAAACCCTAAACCGGGTTCCGAGCTGAACCATGCATCTCAACATGCTAAAATGCCAAGAAACTGTCATCCCTTCATGCCTGCTTGGAGGGTCGGGGGACGTAGTAACCATAAGGGGTTTCTTAAGGGCCCCTTTAAAGGGATCTATAGGGATTCTATAAGGGTTTAGGGTTTAGGGGGACTTAGTAAGTAGGTATTTTAGGGACTTATAAGTACCATAACCCCAATGAGGGTCCCTTTTAGGGTACTTATAAGCCTACTTACTACCTACTTACTAAGTCCTCCGACCCTCGAAGTGACAGCACCCACCAGTTTGAAACCCCAGTCTCACCAAGGGGCTGGTAGCAGTAGAGCAGCGGAACACCGGCCAGGTTCCACCAGCAAAGCCTAAACGTTCAGTGCTTCGTCCATGTTCATGTCCAACGTGACTTTCGACATGCCGCTATTGCTGCTCCTCTTGTGACTGCTACCCGGTTCAACGGTTCAACTATTCCTACTTATACACGGGATTCTACGTCCTTGCTGAATGCCATGTGGTGATAAGCAATAGGCCGTCGTGGTGGTCTATGTCGTGACCGACTCTGCGCAAGAAGCAGAAGATGTCGTCGTCTTCACGATACTTGCAGAGGCAGTAATTAGTGGTGGTGGTGTTGGTGGTGGTGGTGGTGGTGGTAGTAGTAGTGGTGGCGGCAGCAGCAGCAGCAGCAGCAGCAGAAGTAATTAGTCGTTGTCCTCGTGCCACCACGCAGCATCCAACCGAACTTCTCCGTGGTGATGTCCCAGGTGTACGGGATGAAGTGCTCACCTGGCCGGCTCCGAGGAACTTCGACTTGTGAAGGAGGGACCGTCAGAACTGTACACCACATGCAACCATCGAGTTTTGGAGCTGGAGCTACGGATCTTTCTATCGAGGTTCCTGGCTCCATACCCAGAGGCTCCATTGTAGTTCCTTTTGAGGATTAGGATTCTATGTATGAAACCCAAACAGGAACTACCATGGAGCCTATGCGTAAACCTATAAACCCTAAACATCCCTCAACCTTGCCTTGGGGTGCAGAGGTTCAGGCGCAGGCCCATGGAGGCTTCAGGGAGCCGTTTACCTCCGGCATCGCCCCTAAGCATAGGCACCAAAGTAGTTGCTGTTTGGCGTTCATACTTAGACTCCTTTAAGGTATTATCCTAAAAAGGAACTACTTTGGGGCCTATGGGTAGTTTAGAACTTAGAGTCTCGCATCCATGGAAGCGGTCTGAGGATTAAGGCAACCGGAAGGCCAAATTCGCGTACTTCTCTACAAAACATGCCTCACAGGACGGGAAAAGCCAAACCTCCTGCCCCCCCCCCCCCCCCCTCCCAAATTTTCACTCTAAAGCTTCGTAGTAACTGCATGATCTTCATGAGATGCCACGCCTTTTGCACAAGCCTGGCCGTAGAGGAGATGAGCAAGCACCATGAAACCAGTCCTGGGTTCAGGGCTTCGGGCCTTCGGGTTTGAAACTACACAAATATCTATATATATATATATACACAGTATATATACATACACACACATTATAAAAAAAACAGTGAAGCCTGAAAATCTGTGAATCTAGTGGTGCTCTGGCTCATTATTATTAAGGTAAGGTGTAGTGTAGGATTCAGGACGGTTCTTGGGGGGAGGTGGAGAGTTCACAAGCGCAAGAGCCTGAAGCCCTGCACCTAGAGTCATCCTTGCCATCACTCAGCCAGCTGAACCTGGTCTGGGCTCGAAACCCGAAAGCCCGAGGGTGTACTCAAAAAAGCTCTGACAGCCACACCTAAACGACCCGAGACCAACCCCAAAGCCCAAACCCGATTGCAAACCCTCGATCGGAAAATGCCTGAAAGACTGAAAAAGGCTTCATCCCCTAGCCGCTGCACCCTCGATATTTTTCTCCACGGACGGACCTGGCAAACCAAAGAACCCTAAACTCCCCTAACACGATGAACCCTTACATCATTCGCGCTATAGAGCCTAAAGCCCTGTATAAACCTCATGTAGGGGACTTGATAATTAGAATAGGGTTTGGGGGTTCCTTATTTTGTTCATATGGTATGGAACCCCCAAAACCCTATTCCAGTCGTTAAGGCCCCTCTATTAACCCTGAAAACCCTGCAGCGCGAGAAGTCGCAACCCTGACCTCCCATTTGTAGAGGCTGAGGAACGGGTTCAGCCAGCTTCCCGTGAGGCGGAAAGTCTCCAGATAGCCTCCGTGGCTCAGGGTTGAAGGCTAAACACTGTTGATGATACCGATAACAAAAAGGAATATACCATAGTTCCCATAGTTTAGGGTCATTAAGGTAGGATTTATTGCATCAGCCGTATTATTGGGGTTTCACCTACATCTCAAATCCTAAACCATCACGGGTGGTGCAAGTAGTAGCCTGCACAGGGAAACTCTGAACCTTGCTGCATGGCTTTAGGGCTCAGGTTGTTGGGGGGAACTTGGGGCTAAGTGGTTACCCATAGGCCCCATAGTAGCCACTTTTTGGGATTACCTTGTAGAAATCTAAGCATGAACACCAAAAAGGAGCTAGTATGGGGCCTACGGGTACGGCCTAAGGGAAGTTTAGGCTTTTGAATTCAGCTGCAAGGGGCAGCCCACAGTAATCATCAGCAGCAGCGTCCACGACAGACGCGTCTCTGCCACCATCTTCACCTGTCTTCGGTTTCAAAGGCTCCAAGTAGTAGTGTATTATATACCCAAATACTTACTTGTCGGGTATCACGGGGATCTAAAGGCTAAACTTTTTTGTTATATATTATATAGGGACTACACTACCCAAAAAAGGTTGAAGGTTACCTACTCCACTACTAGGAATATGTACTAAGTACCTACTATATTGGTACTTGGACCCCTTGGGGTTCAGAGTTCGCTGGAGATAGCCCTATATACACCCTAAACCCTACACCCTAAACCCTAGGGGCCCTACACCCTAAACCCAAAACCCTAAACCCTAACGGCGCATTGCTCACACACTGACCCGTCAACATCTGGAGTCTGAGTCCCAAAACCCAACTGCTATAGGGGCCTTAATAATTAGAAAAGGGCTTTACGGGGTTCCTTAAAGGGGTCTATAAGGGATCTATAGTAGAACCCATCTGCTTTTCCTAAAACCTTGCAACGCAAGCAACATCTGCGCACTCTATGCTCGAATGACAATTTTCTAAAGTTAACTGGGCTCATAACTTCGAGGACTCTGCCAACTATGCACCTCTCCTTCCAGATACCCGCATATCAGCGCCCTAGTTGCCAACAAAAGCTACGAACAACAAAGTAAAATGACTTCAACATATCTCGAAGAGCACACAGAATAATGGATTAGTTATATATATATATATATATGGCGGGATGGTGATCTGAGGGCTCCCCTGTTTCAGGGTCGCTGTAACAGGAGAATCCTGGACTGCCGAAGGTCTGTCAACGGTGCAGGTTTAACACAAATCCCAAGCATCTACAGCCTTTCATGCCATGGCTTCATGCCCCAACAAACATAAAGCATGAGTCCTCAGAACCGCACAAAGCCGAAGACCTAAACAACCCTAAACCCAATACCTTCAAGGTGGGATTGAGGACCCCTTCTTGGCTTTTGGGGTTTGGGATTTAGGGTTGGTAGGTAGGATTGAGGATCCCTTATACAGGGGAGTTTCCGAAAACAGGGTTGCCAAATATAGTACCCTAAATAGTAGGATCCTTATTGTAAGGATCCCAAAATACTGGACGCCTAACTCTCGGAAACTCCCACATGGGCTCTTATTTTGGGAACTACCACACCGACTTTCCCTCCCCCCTCGGAGTACTTTGAGAGTTCGACTCACCGGCCGAGATGCATCCACCAACTTGCCGACCCGAGGATGGAGAGCCGTCCCTGCAAAGCGCTTTAAGGCTTTAGGGCGATCAAGGGCCTAGGGTTTAGGGTTTAGGTTTTTGGGTGTAGGTTTAGGGTTTTGGGTTTAGGGCTCTAGGGCTTGGGGCGATTCAGAGTTTAGGGTTTTGGGTTTAGGGCTTTTGGGGCTTTGGGCTATTCAGGGTTTAGGGCTTATGTACGGAGTTGAGGGTTTCGGGTCTAGGGCGATCCAGGGCTTAGGGTTGATGTAGAGAGCTTAGGGGTTCGGGCTTAGAGCTGCAGGGCTTCAAGGTTCTTCTGAGGTACGGTTTATGAAGTGATCGGAGTAAGAAAAAACTATCTGGGAGATTCCGAAAATTAGGGGTACCTTATCTTGGGGTCCTTAAAATAAGGATCCTACTATTTAGGATACTATACTTGGACTCCCTATTTTCGGAAACTCCCACCTATCTATTGAGTCTTGTGCTTGTGCTTGGCCAACCAACCCCATAAGTGCGAGAGCAGTTTGACTCCTCCGTGTGGCCTGAGGCGGCGGGGCGTTCCTGATCCTGAAAACTTCCTAAACTCTAAACTCCTAAACCTTAACTCTCGACCCCAGCGGCCGCGCCCCAAGTTCTGCACCCCCAAATCCCGAACCCTGCTTGTAGGATCATGGGAGCTAGTGAGTAAGGACATTGGGTTGTATAATAACCCCGTATGAAAATCCTTATCCCTGAGTGCTGTTATCGCTTTATTTTCTTCTTATCGTTTTACCACGAAAAATGCGTTACCGTTCCGTTATGTTTTGTTATCGTTTTATTTTCTTCTTATCGTTTTTCCACGGAAAGCCATCAATACCTAACACGGACATGTCAAGACCAAACTTAACAGCACGGGGTTATTATACAGTCCCACATGACGTAGGTACCCTAATTGGGGATAGAAGTTAAACACCTGCAAATATAGTTACCTCATGTACCACCCTCTCGTTACTACGCCCCGTAAGCCCTACGCCCTAAACCATTATAGATCCTTTAAGTACCTCGTATAAAGAACCGTTTGCGAAGCCCTTTACGGAACCCTTAACTTAAAGCTCCTTGGTCTAGATGGGCTTCTCATGAACTTGACCGCCCAATTACCGTGCTAAGGCTCCCATAAAGAAGTCGTAGATGCTGTAGATCTCCTTGCCCTTGGCCTGCAGCTCCGAGGTTGCTCTGGTCTTCAGGATAAGGGTTCCTTAAAGGGCTCCTTAAGAGGATCTATAGGGTTCCTTAAAGGGATCCATGGGGTTTAGGGGTTTAGGGTTGAGGGTCTTAGGGTTGAGTGTTGAGGGTTTTAGGGATCCAGGGTGGAGGTTTCAGGTGTACCAGGTCTAGTCTTCAGGATTTCTTCATTTCTCAGGATTGGGTGTTGGAAGAATAAGTCAGACGGTGAAACAGGTTCGGATGGCGCTGCGTTGAGCTGATTGCATTGGGTGTTGAGGGTTTCGGGATTCAGGGTTTAGGTTTCAGGGTTTACCAGGACCACTCAAGTACCAAAAAAGCTGCTTCCTGCAACAGCAGCCCGACGTGAGCAACACCGGGCCTGGTTTCCTTTTTCCCAAAACCCTGCACCGCCTTGTTTTGACTTTTTGACAGCCGCCCCAATCAAGTAGTTCATAGGATCCTAGGGCTTAACCAGGGAACTACAATGGAGACTCCAGGGATTGACAGGTCAGGCGCTTGCCGCCTAGAGGGTCGAAGTTTGAGGGTGCTGGGTAGGTGGTTTCAGGGAAGTTTCGGCTTGTGAGAGGGTGTAGTTAGAGCCAACCGGTCGCCCCGCAACAGACCGTTCAGTCCAGATTTGCTCCCAGCAGTAATTAAACCCCTTAGAACCTGAACCATAAATGCGAAAAGCACCAAGGAGCATAGCAGGCGTGGATGATCAGCGAGTAGATGTCGCCAAGAATGATGGCCGTGGACATAAACGACCTAACCCCGAAACGCTGCCCACGGCTGGGCAGACGACTGTTCTTCTTCTCTTTTGAGCCCTCTGAATTTTCGGGTGCTTCAGGGTTTTGGGGCTTCGGGCTTCGGTGTTTAGGGCTTGCAAGCCGAACCTAACCCCACGAGGAAAGGAACATTGTATCAAAGCTGGCGGGGTAGCGATGATCATGATGCTTGAAATCCAAACGGGGATTCTCAGATACTGTAGTTAGTTAAGTTGGACTTTGGTTCAGTTCATTTGACAGGAACACTACTGCCTAGCTTGCCCCAAGACTCGAGACGCTGACAATGCCTCAAACGCCGAAGCCCTACCAGCCCGAAACGCAAGACTCACAATCCACCCCCAAAACTGCACAATATCGTACCGTACTGTCAGCGCCGTTGGGCAACCCGGCCGTACCCCTCTGTAGATGCTCTCTAAAGGCCGCAACGACATCTAGGGACGCATGTCCGAGGCTGCCTCCGGAAACTTGATGCAACAGCATTCCCCTGCTTTGACTCTACTTATAACCTACCCATAGGCCCCAAAGTAGTTCCTTTTGGGGCTCATATGTAGAATCCTATAAGGCAATCCCAAAAAGGAACTACTCTGGGGCCTATGGGTACCTGCTAAGCCCTATACTGTATAAGCCCTAAATGCTGAATCCGAAACCCTACAAGCCAGCGGGCGGGTACTCCTTCACCAACGTGGTGAGGTCGAAGATGCCGCCGAAATGGAGCAGGCCAGCCACCAGGAAGGACGCCCAGAAGGTGAGATATCCTGGCTCGACGGTTTAGCTTACTATAGGAGCCTTAATAATTCGAACAGGGTTTTAAGGGTCCAAAGATTAACGGCAATGGACCCCAAGGGCCCTTATCAGAGTGGGTTCTAAGTTTGGCTATGAAGGGGCTTGTGTTCGTTTTGTCGGGTGTCAAGCTTTTCGCTTTTACGGTTTCATCTCTACACCTCCTCCGACCTCAAGCCCACAAGCCCGTACACAAACAACCCTAAACCTGAACACATGTAATATGGGGGTCTTCTCATAATTAGAATCAGGCTTTGGGGAATATTCTGCTATAATGGCCGTATTACGGCACGCCAAGATAGTATTGGTAATTGTTTGGTAATTGTTTCGGCCCCTATAGTACACAACTCCACCAGGACGCCACGAACCTTGATTTCCCAAGCACTATAACCGAAACCGTTTAAGCCCTGAGTTCATGTGGTCCTGTGGAAGCCATAAAACAAGCGTCCCAGTACGTAAGACTCAGATTCTCCCCTAAAAACTAACCTGCAGTACTGTACTAAACCCAATTTCCTGATTTTTGTAGCTTTGCACCTTGAAACTCTGTCAACAAGTTTGTTGAGACCCTTTTCCAAGCCTTTCGCAAGCCGTTTGTTGAAAGACGTATAAATCACATCAAATCCTTTTCGGACCCTGGAACTCGAAGAGGTCCGTTAGGGACCCCTTTTCCGTAATGTGGGGGCCTTAATAACTAGAATAGGGTTTGGGGCTCATTATACTATATTTTTTGTAAGGAACCCCCCGAAAAATAGTATAGGTAATTATTCAGGCCCCTATATTCAGCGCCGGAAATGCTTCAAAGGCTCCGTTGCATGGGTAGTCCAAGCCGTTGGTCTGCACCAGAACCTGGAAAGAAAAGCGTTTAGGGCTCGGCTTAGGGTTCAGAGTTTAGGGTTTGTTTAAGGCTCGGTTTAAGGTTCAGGGTTTAGGCTTCAGGGTTTGTTTCGAGCTCGGTTTAGGGTTTAAGGGTTTCGGGGTTTAGGAATCCTTTAAAAAGGTTCCTTAACGCGATCTATAGGCTGTGGGGTTCAGGGTCTAGGGCAGAAAGAAGTTCAAGGGCTCAGGGTTCTAGAAGCATTCTCTAAGAATTTTACCATAAGATTTGGAGGACAAAGGCCAAATAACCCAAAACAATAAGGTTTAGGGTTGTAGTCTTGTAGGGATTGAAAGACAGCCTCTCAGGTTCAAGGGACAACGGCTCTAGAAGGGTGCTGTAAGCGTTCTTTAAGCGGTTATGCAGGGGTTGGGTTTAACGGCTTCCAGGCTCAATTGGGGCCCTACAGGGTGTCGCAACAGTTTCGCCTGGGTTCTTGTTGAGGAGTTGAGCTTAAGTTACCATAATAAGGATCCCACAGTCAATAATACAGTGGCGTCCTTATGTAAACTTGAGTTGAATCCCTTACCCTAAGGCTCAAGAAAGCCCCAAAAGCCTTGTATAGTATGGTCTTTGGGCGCAAAAGCCTTAAAATATGAGTCCTTAGATCCCTAAACCCTAAACCCTATAGATCCCTTTAAAGGACCCCCTATAGATCCCTTTAAAGGAACCCCTATAGATCCCTTTAAAGGAACCCTATATATCTTAGATCCCTAGGGGTGAACAAGAACCCAACATCTGGCAAGTTCACTTCGGAGGCAGGTCAGACTTGGGGTCAGAAGTAACCCCCTAGGACTCCCAGGTATACAAATACGGTTGATGATGTAAATCCTGCATGACCCATCATAAGGAATATACCGTATTCCCATGTATTCCTTATTATGGGTGATGCAGGATTTATATCATCAACCGTAGTACCTACTTTGAGGTCTAGGGTTTAGGGTCTAATGCTTTTAACTACTACCTACTTTGGGCTATTTGGAGTCTTTGTGACCCTGATCCGCTAAATCCTCGCGTCTTCCGTCCCTTATAAACCCTACCTATAGTCTCTGTTGTAGTTCCTTTTCTTTTTTTTTTTTTTACCAAAATCTCTATTGTAGGACCCTAACCATAAAACTGGTTAACCAAAAAAGGAACTACAATGGAGACTATAGGCAAACCCAAAGTCCCATGCGTCCCGCAGCATTTCCGACTGGAGTTCAAGGCAAAGGCTGCGGATCCGAGATCCGACAACTCCACATATCCGCGGTTCAGGGTTTAGGGTTTAGGGTTCTAGGGTTGAGGGTTTAGGGGTTCAGGGATTTAGGGTTTTAGGGGCTTTAGGGTTTAGGGTTTTAGGGATTAGGGGTACTTGGAGGGTCGGGGGACTTAGTAGGTAGTAAGTAGACTTATATGTACCCTAAAAGGGGCCCTAATTGGGGTTATGGTACTTATAAGTCCCTAAAACAAACTACTTACTAAGTGCCCCGACCCTCCAAGTAGGTCCATGGCTGTAGGGTTTAGGGTTTAGGGCCTCAGGGTACTGACAGCTCCAGGATTCAGATCGCAGGGCTTCGGGTGCAAGCTTCAGGGTTTAAGAAGGGTTAGGGTTTAGGGTTTAGGGTTTGGGGTTTAGGGTCTAGGGTCTAGGGTTTAGGGTTTAGGGTTTAGGGTCGAGGGTTTAGGGTTTAGGGTCTAGGGTCTAGGGTTTAGGGTTTAGGGTTTGGGGTTTGGGGCTTAGGGTTTCAATCATCTTAGCATGCTCCGCATATACCTGGCGACAGAATCGGCGATGTCCGAACATTCAAAGCCTTCACAAAACATGCACACCCAATCGTGAACTGCAATGCACGAAGCAAATGATGTTGCAAAGTCGCTGTATGTATGGCCGCTAAATGCTTAATTCCATTGGAGCCTGAAGAAGTAGATTGGATTTCCTGAGGTTCCAACGCCTGGCATATACCGCGCGGAGAGCACCTGTAGCGCGTGATAGCCTCAGGCGCGGGTTTCGAGCTAAGGGCTTAAAGTGTGGGTTTCGGGCTTCGCACTCATCAGGGTTCAAGGGTTAGGGCCGGGATAGGGGTTAAAGAGTTACAGGGTTTAGGGTTTAAGGTTAAAGAGTCAGAACTGAGTCAGAACTCAAACTAAGGCAAGGTTCACTCACGGAGAGGGAAGCTGCAAAACCCGAGCCCCAAGCCCCAATGTCAAGTGGCAAAGGAGCAGCCCAGCTTGATCACTCCTAGCTTACAAATAAACAACTACAGACTAACAGCCAGTAAATAAAACTATACAATAAAAGACAGATCTATAGATACAGGTATGTACTATATATGTATATATAGGTATAGACATAGACACAACTACAGATACAGGCATAGGTATCGGTCTAAGTATAGATCGAGATCTAGAGCTCGATCCTAATCTGGACCTAGGCTCTATAAACAAATATCTAAACACACATAAGAGACATATATATATATATATATATATATATATATAATATACATACATGAAGAATGTAGATACCGACATATGGAAACATATACACATGTGTGCATGCATACACATACATAATTAACGGCACACATGCAAAGTATGTATGTACTGATGGTATGCAGTGTTGTTTCTGCGAACTAGCTGACTTAGTGTATTTGTTACTATGCATTGTGAAGACATGTAAACCTGTACGTGTCATGTCAGCATGCATGTATGTATGTATGTATGTATACATGTATGTATGTATGTAATGTAATGTATGAATGAATGTATGTATGTATGTATGTATGTTGTGGTATGTCTTTATGTTTGCTTGTTTGTACCATTTGCACGCACGTATGTGTGTATTGATGCCTATGCACATGCGGCTGCGATGCTGACTATGACCTCAAAGAAGCCCCATGCTTGAACCCTGGCAAGGCTAGACACAAGTAATTGACACGAAAATCCCTAAACCCCTAGACCCTTAACCCATGTTATCGTCGCCTTCCGCTTTCCCGGTATACCCCTTCAGGGACTGAGAAGCAATTTCGTTCTGTCAGGAATAAACCGTTTAATAAATCCCCTGAGCCTCTAGGCAGACCCTAAGCCCTAACTACGGTATCCGGAAACCATAACATTTGGACCGAAAAGTTAGAACAGGTTTGTGGGTATATTGTACTTACATTCAGGAACCGTGAGGAAAGGTATTAAATACGAAGGTTCTCAAGCCCCGCCTTAAAAAAGACCTTCTAGCAACCCATAGTCACCCTTACAGTACCCCTCCCATAGTCACCCTTACAGTACCCCTTCTAGAATAAATTCGGAGTTTCCGAAAATAGGGGACCCTCATATAGGACCCGAAATGGTAGGCTCCTTATTACAAGGACCCCTTATTATCGGAAACTCCCAAATCACCCCTACGGGCGCTACAACAACGCTTGTCTTTGTGGTGAACCTTACAGGATCCTCCACTTCGAGGCCCAGGGGACTTAAAAAGCAGTAAGGCTCTTTAAAGAGTTCTTTAAAATGGATCTTTAAGGGTTCTGTAAGGGGGATTAGGGTTTCTTAGAGCCCCAGGGGACGTAGTAAGTCGGTTCTAAGTAGTGTTATATTGGGGTAACTCCATTTAGGCTACTTATAACCCAACTTATAATAACCTACTGACTAGGGCCTCCAAGTAACCCTGATCCCCCTTATAGAACCCTCATAGATCCATTTTAAGGGCTGGGTCTCCGGCTCAAGAACCAGCTGACTGACTTCACCGTGGGAATCTCAGAGCAAAGGTTCGGGAGCTGGCTGGGTTCAGGGTTAGGGTTTAGGGTTTAGGTTTAGGGTCCAAGGTTTTGTTTCTGAAGTCCTGTCTCCGACTGCAGATTGTCTGCAGGGTCTAAGGGTGTAGTGGTCATAGCACACTAGTGAAGACCCTTATGGACTACTACTGAAATGTATTGTGCCCGGCTTCTACCTTACCTGCAGCTGCTACCTTACCTGCGCGCACAACTTACATGTACATGATAGACCTCACATGCACTGCAGCTGTGCTTACAACCAGAAACACATACAGGCAGTAAGAAAATTCTTATGTAGACCCTTGCAAACAAGACATGCTACACACCTTGCAAACGTGCTGCCCGAAACACGTCGAAACATGGCGAAAGTACAAACGTAAGCGCATGTTCAGTCTCAACTGAGCACAACCATCAAGACCTAACACAACATCTCAAAATCTGGAGGCCTGGCCCCCAACATCAGAAACACAAACGCGAATCTTGATCTCTGAACCCGGAACGGTTCAGAATCTTCAATCTTCACTCGGCGGAATCCTACATCCCAGAGTTTCGCACTACATTTGGGTGGTTTGTCAAAATTATGGTCCATTTTTGGATCCTTATTTTGATACGGCACCTAATATTTAGGGTACCCAAAACGGAATCATAATTTTGCCAACCACCCACATGAGATGGTGCGAGAATACACACTGTGTCTGACAAGAATCAGCATGAAAAGTAACCGCTGGATTACATTGAACGCCATACTTCGCCTTGAAAGCATTGCACAACCCGAAGGGTCCAAGTACTAACAAAGTTGGTACTTAGTAGCTCTTTGGGACCCAAACGGATGTATTATACTTTCATCGAATAAGTGTACGATAGTATACTATACCATACTATACTATACGGTGCCATACCACACTATACTATGCCACGCTGTGCTAAACCACACAATACTATACTCTTACCATACTTTATTCGCATGCTATACTATTACTATGCTATTGCTCCTTTGGGAAGAGTCGCAACCGTAAACCCCCTTACATCCAGGGAGCGTATTGCGTGGGCTCGGATCCAAACCTGGGTTTTTGTTCCCAAGAACCGGTTTAGGGTCTAGGGTTTGGGGCTTTGGGGTCTTAGGGTATCCCTAAGACTCCGAGTAGCCCAAAGTAGGTACCATTTATAGACTTTAGACCCCAAAGTAGGTACCATTTGAATCCTTGGAGTCTTACCTTAACCCAAAAAACCTACCTTTTTAAGGATTTATATAAAGAAATCATATTAGGGAACCCGAAACGAAGTAGGTTCCTGAGGGTCCAGGTAGGGTTTAATTAAAGTTAAGGGTTTGGGGTTTACGGTTTAGGGTTTGCCAAGAGCCCGGATATTCCAATCTCCCTTCATTGGGGAACATGCCTTATGCCAGAATTGCTTGGGATCCGACTATGTAGTAGACCTGAAAGGAAATAACCCCTTAATGAGGGAATGTGCCTCAATAGTAGGGATCCATGCTGCTATGATGAGACAATATACATGTTTGTCATATTAGGGATCCTACTACCACGATTAATTAAAGCTATGCTCCTCAACTAAGGGATATTGAAATGTCTGGGAATCCAATTTGTGCTCGGTTTGCTCTGCATTTTTGGGTCGGTGATGCCAGTAGTGTTAAACATCCGGAGACGATTTGATCATTCACCTCACAATTGCATCAAGCCATAAGGGCAAGTATGAACTTCGTGAGTATCATCGTTCTTGCTGATATTGGCATAATTGTTGCTAGTTTGTTGCGGGTTTAAATCTTAACAGCAAAAGGTTGATCTCCATATTTGGATTTAAGGCCCGGGGGTAAAGAGCGGAGCCTTGCATATACAGGGTTCAAGGATTAATCTACGGCCTTTATAGTCGCCTATACTATTTTGGGGGCTCCTTCTTATTATAGCTACAGTATAATATACCCCCAAACCCCATTCTTTTTATGAAGGGGCCTAAATCATGGTTAAGTTAAGGGGCACTACCGATCGACAACCTTGTCTCCGGCCGCTTCAGCATGTGATCTTAGGTGAATCTCCGGGCTTATACTAGATTTCAGTGAAATGCAAAAGCCCGCATTTCTTCAGGCTCTCTGACAGGATCGGACCCAAGGTTGGTAATTAAAAGGTGCCATCAAATGGGAGTTTCCGAAAATAGGGGACCCTAATATAGTAGCCTAAATAGTAGGATCCTTATTATAAGGACCCCCAAATAAGGTACCCCTACTTTCGGAAACTCTCAAATGTCACAGAGGCGCTCCGCCAGCCTGTGGCGTGTGGTTGGTCATGGGAAGTGTTCCCAGAGAGCCCGATACCCCTTAATTCAGGAATAGGGTTTAGGGTTCAGGGTTTAGGTTTAGGGTTTAGGGTTTAGGGTAGCTTAAATCATACTATGAAGCCCTACCAAATTCGAGCCACATGCCTTAATTAAGGGGCCTTGGGCTCTCGCCGGTGGCGAGCCAAGGCACAGGACCCGAAAGAGAAGGAGCACCCGCAGACTTAGGGACGTACTTACGGCTTACGGATCTAAGTATGGGAATTAGAATTCAGCGTCCAGCGGATAGAGATGAGGGCTAAGAAGAACTAGGGTTGAGGAGTTAGGCTTCAGGCTTTAGGGTTTGTGGTTTACTGTAGGGTCCGGGGCGGCAAGGGCAGCTCTCTTGGTCGAACCCCCAAAGCTCCAACAACATAGCGGTGCATGATATCATGGTACAGAATTTTTCAGACCTCTATATCACGCTTCCTTGAAGGATCAGGAGGCTCAGTACGTAGGTTACTAGCAAAGCTACAGTCCTAGTGGCCCTTGATCCCTCAAGAGCCTAAACCCCAAACCCCGCAACCCGAAAACGCTGCAACCTGAAACCCCACTTGGAGGGTCAGGGGACTTAGTAAGTAGTTATTTTAGGGACTTATAAGTACCATAACCCCAATTAGGGTCCCTTTTAGGGTACTTATAAGTCTACTTACTACCTACTTACTAAGTCCCGCGACCCTCCAAGCAAACTCTAAAACGCTAGACCCCGAACTCCTCAAGCGCAAAACTGGACAACAAACCCAAACTTCCCAAAACTTGTAGCCCAAGCTTTTCGGCTGCATCGTAGAACCCAGAACCCCGGATTTTCACGGCCAGGAGGCAAGGAGGCGGCCATGCAGTACCTTTGGCTTAGGGCCGTATAGAGTCTTAGGGTATGGAGGTTTAGGATTTAGGGTTTGGGGTGCAGGGCTGACCAACAAAGGATGAGATACCGAGATATTCTAGGTGACATAAAGCACTGAAAGAACAAAGCCGGAACATATCTAATCCGAAACTTCTGACTCTGAAGTTTTCACGATTTAAGGCTTCGCGCTTACAAGTAAACCGTATGTCCGGTTCGTCGAATGAAGGACCTAAGGATACTGATTGGGGCGTATTTCTTGCTCGGAATTGTCTTGCCAGCAGCATTCCGCCAGAACCGGACTTGCTCGAGAAAGTTCGATACAACCGTCTCTTTGTCATCAAAACCTTCAACCCCTAAATCTAAATCCTAAACCTTAACCCCAAAACACTAAAGCCGCTCCGAGCTTGCGAGAGCACCTACTGCCAAGTCAGGAGCTTATTGGAATACTTGAAAAAACTAGGCTTGGAATGACACTGCGCAGCAACACCGGGGCCAAAAGAGCAAATTGAGGGTCATAGGTTTCGGGTTTAGAGTCTAGGTTTTGGCATGAGGGTTGAGGAATTAAAGCTTATGGCATGGGGTTTGGGGTGTATGGCTTGGCTCGGCTGTTGTACCCTGCAATGATCTCAGGCAGGACTGCAGGGGGAAAACCACTAGCTTTGGATGCCTGTGGTACTAAATTGCAGGTCAGTGGCATGAGGATGTGCGAGGACACCATGATGAACAAGTTGCCTGCCTTGGCGGGATAGAAAGGGTTTAGCTGGATTCGTGCTACGGACCTTGAGCCAAGTTACCATAATGAGGAAAGCATATAGCTTACTTTACATTTCTTGGAAAAAAAGCTCCGTATCCTAAACCCTAAACCCCACGCTGACCCCCTCAACAAAGCTACTCAACAGGGACCCAGTTCAGGCCTGTGACTTGGGTACGGCCCACACTCAGAAATAGCTGAATAGTAGCCCTATTATAGACTCTTACTGTCTTACTGTCTGGGGGCAGTACCTAGCCTATGACTTCGAGTTTCAAGCCTGCGCTTCGGCACTTCGGAACCCAGTCTGAGGCTTAAAGGGTTCAGGGTTTGGGGGGCTTAGGGCCCGAAGCCTACTTAAAGGAACTTCGCGGGTTCCCTAAGGGCCTCCTTAAAGGTTTCGATGGAGGATCGCACATGAATAAATGGGCACAAAAACATGGGTTTAGGGTTTAGGGGTGTAGGGGTTAGGGATTTAGGGTTGTACATACGTACCTAGGCACATACAGTCACATACACATACACATGCACATACACACACATGACACACAGATGTTTACATGTCCTAAGCCGGAGATCTTGAAGCCCACAGAGGGGTAGCCCTGATCGTATGCCGTTGGCTTTGCTGAGTCCTTGAATTGGGCTTCGTCCGTTTTAATGCCATCCACAAGATCAAGAACTTGTCCTTGCCCACAACGACAATGTGCAAATCGTCCACGTAGATCACCTGGAGGTTCCACAAGGGCCCGAGGACCCGGAGCACCCATCGCCCCACCGCGCCAAAGAGCCTTGTCTACCAGATGGCAGCGGAGGACACGCCAAAGGTGCCCACGGTGTTCATCCACACAACATTCGAAGCACTCGATGACTTGCAAGCCAGGAGTGGCCAATCTCGCCGCCGGATCTTCGCCCGTCTATGAGCTTGCGAGATATCCGCTGACACAGCAAAAGATGCCTCACGTGTGCGTGGGCGCGCGGGCCACCATCTCTTAGTCAGGCTTCGTAGAGTGTCTGTTCAAGGCCCTTATAAGTTCCTACAAGGGCCTTATGAAGGTTTAGGCTTTAAATGTAAATTACTATAAGGGCTTTATGCAGGTTGCATGTAGTCTAACAGCAACAGCGACGGTTCGCTTCACACTTCGTAGCTTCGGCTGCTGTAGAGCTTGCGAGTCCAAATCGCTGAACCGAAACAACTTGATTTGGGTGTAGGCCTAAGCGGCCTAAGTGTAGGCTTAAATTTAGGGAATACCAAGCCACACAAGGTTTCGAAGTCCAGCGTCTCTAGGCAGGAAGCTGAAGAAATCACCCCCTCCCCCTTCGTTCCGGAACCCTGCATACCCCTAAAAAAAACCTCAAGCCCCGAAAGAATGACTCAGTACTCATTCATGAAGCTTTCTAGACCGTCTGCTTCACTCTCGCAGACACCCCCCCCCAAAGATCTTTTGCATCAGTTGGTATAGAGTTTATGACAGACCAAGGAGTCCCCCCAAACATTTCAGAATCCTAGATAGGGCCCTATATCTTACTCCCCCAATAGGCCACAGACACAGAAAGTTAAAATTTCCGATTCCTACTAAAAGACTATAAGAACACAAAAAGTTTAAAGCCTGGGTATTGGGGATCTGAGATATAGAACATCACGAAGAAAAACCCTAGTCTTAGAGCCCTGTTTAGCCCTACGCGCTACAACCCCTAAACCGGCTAACCCCTACCTGGAGGCTCATACCCTACCCCTTGTTTAGGGCGCCTACTTTTAAAGGTAACAGATCCTAACCATCAGGGTATGAGCCTCTGGTAGATGCTGAAAGGGTTCCTGGTCTTCCCCCATGACCCCCTTGAAACACAAGATGCAAATACAGCGTAGGCGCGGATATGATCCTACGAATGAAAACAGAAAAAAGAACACCCTATGAATTCCAAACCGGAACCCTGAACCCTAAACCCTAAACCCTAAACCGGAACCCTGAAACTGAACCCTGACCTGAGCTCCTCACCGGGCCACCGAATTCTTGGGGCTCCTCTTTTTCCTGCACTACCCAAAGCGAATACAAGCGACACTTTCCAAAAATACATGGGCTTAGAATAGGGTTCTGGGGGTATGTTCTAGTATAGTTCCATCAGAGCCATAAGGGGATACTGTGGTACTATTCCGGCCTCCATATCTTGGTCTTGAGGGGGCCAGGCTCCAGATTCGCACTCCGAGAACCTAAACCTGAGAATCCCTAAACCATATGCAAACATCGCAGATCCCAGCACCTTGTGCCTTCAAGAGTTTCATAAACCCATGTCAATCTCCCAGCAGAACTCTGAGAACACCTTTCGGAGGTTTAGGGTTTAGGGTTTAGGGTTTAGGGTTTAGGGTTTAGGGTCTAGGGTTTAGGGTTTAGGGTTTAGGGTTTAGGGTTTAGGGTTTAGGGTTTTGCAAGGACAATCCTTGCAGAACTCGTTGAACATTAGTTTGAAGCCCTTGTGGAATTTGAAGCCCTTGCGGAACTCAAGCTTCCATCTCAGCATATTGAATTAGATCACCCTTTCTGCCTATGTAAACTCTGCTGTACAGTAGAAGCCTAAAAGTTGGAAACCCAATAGCTTCAATCCTTAAGAGTAATGTATAGGGAATCCCAATACTATTTGGCCTTAATCCGGTTTCCAACTTTATGGGGTTTACTGTATCACCCTTTCTGCCTATGTAAACTCTGCCGAAGGGTCTACGGTCTCTGACCCCAAGGGTCCAAGTACCTAATAATCGTATCATTCCCAAAATCTAACCTACATTAGGGTTTAGGGTTTAGAGTTCAGGGTTTAGGGTTTAGGGTTCAGGGATTAGGGCTTAGATCCCACAACCGAGCAGCTTATTATTGGGTCCTTTGGACTCTTAGGGTGATAAAGTCCTACTTGGAGGCCCAGGAGACTTAGTAAGTAGGTTATAAGTAGTGGTATAAGTACCCCAAATGAAGTTACCCCAATTATAACCCTACTTACAACCTACTTACTAAGTCCCCTGGGCCTCTAAGTAACCCTGATCCCCCTTATAGAACCCTTATAGATCCCTTTTGAGGAACTCTTTAAAGAGCCTACTTGCTGAGTCCCCTGGGCCGCCAAGTAAGCCACAAGCCCAAAATGGCCCAAAAGCCTTGTACAATATGGTCTTTAGGCCGAAAAGCCTTAAAATATGAGTCCTCAGAGCCAACCCTAAACCCTAAACCCTAAGGAACCTTACCACTTGCTGAGTCCCCTGGGCCTCTAAGTAGGGTGCTAAAGTCTTAAGCCACAGGCCCAAAGCCAATTCTTGCCTTGGCAGCTTCAGCCTTTGGCTTCACCTTCCTTCGTCTTTCAAGCAGTACTTGGAGGGTCGGGGGACTTAGTAAGTAGGTAGTAAGTAGACTTATAAGTACCCTAAAAGGGACCCTAATTGGGGTTATGGTTCGTATAAGTCCCTAAAATAACTACTTGCTAAGTCCCCCCCCCGACCCTCCAAATACGTAGGGCTTAGGGCTGAGGGTTTTTCGTGTTAAGGGGCTTAGGGTTTCTGGGTTTGGGGCTTAGGGGCTTAAGGGTTCAGGGCTGTCAGGGTTTGAGGCTTCAGAGATTAGGATTTAGGGTCCAGGCAATAGGGCTTAGGGTTCAAGGTCTAGGCAGTAGGGTTTGGGCTTTAGGGCTTTCTAGAGGTTTGGGTATAGGTGTAGGACTTGGGCTTACAGGAGATTTCTACAGGGGTTGTAGATGGGTGCTGTCGGCCTCAAAGCGGGTTTCGGGTGATGAGTACCTGTAGTGTGTGGGAGCACAAATCGGGGGTGGGGTGAGTCCCTGCACCCCAGGCCGGCTTTGCAAAGGATTTATAAGGCGTGCTTGTTTGGATTCCTCAACATCTGAAAGTTCTGTTCCCTCATTGGGCCTCCAATGCCCCCAAGGATCTAGGTACTTAGACAGCGGGTGCAGAGGGAATGCCCCGAAGAGCAAGAGCACATGGAGTGCTCAAGAAGTTTCTGCAAAGGGGAGGCGAATCGAAACTTCAAAACCGCATAGAACCATACCTGGACCCCCCAACTAAGCTGTAATGTACCCCAAATACCCACAATGAAGGGCCATAAATACTCCATGAAAGGTTTTTTTTTTTTTTTTTTTTTGGGGGGGGGGTCCTGGTGAAGGTGCAACTACGATCTTGACGGAAGTGGCAGGAGCACTCGGAAAGTCTCAGAATTCTCAGTGTAGCGCTCCGAGGTTAAATCCGGGCGAGTTTGGGGCTGAGGCCTCCAGGGTGGAACTGTTTAGGGCGTAGGGTTTGAGACGAGAAAAGCAGTATTATCAAGGTTTAGGGTTTGGGTTTAAGGTGTAGTGCTTAAGGTTTAGGGTTTAGGATACTTATGGGGGGTTAACCCTAAACCCTAAAACCCCAAACCATGAACACTAAACCATTAACCCTAAACCCAACCCGTGAACCTGTAATCATCAACCCCAAGGTGTTGGGTGGCCGTTTCCTTGCGCACCAAGGTGCTCATCAGAAACTTTCTTCTCCTCCGCTGCTGGTTGTTCGGATCGCGGGAGATTGGCATTAGGGGTTTAGGTGGCTTGCGGGTCTAGAGTGGAACATATTATTTCCAATAAGCCCTTGGAGCTTCATTTTCATAGAAATGGGAGCTTCCTAAAGAAGGGGACCCTAATACAGCACCCTAAATAGTAGGATCCTTATTCTAAGGACCCCAAAATAAGGTACCCCTAATTTTCGGAAACCCTAAACCCTAAACCTGTTATAGAACCCGTATAGATCCCTTTAAGGAACTCTTATAGATACCTTTAGATTCCTAATTTTCGGAAACTCCCATACAAAGCTACAGCATCTTTCCAGAACAGCGGCGGAGAGTCGGCTCGTTCCGTTTAGCTTATCATCTTGGTTTGCATTTGTCCTAGTGGCGATGGAACCCAACTAAGCCCTTATCCTACAAGATACTATGATGTAGTATAATACCTTAAATCTCCTGGACCCTTGTAGTAAGGTCCCAAACCCTAGCCCGCAAGCCGAAACCCTCCCCCAGAAAGCCCAAGACCCTCTTAGGAGCCTCAGGGTAGACTACAATGTGAATGATGTGCCAAAGTATATGCCTCCTTTTACTTGAATCCACGACATTCGCGACTAACGAGGCTGGTGAGGGAAAGATGCTGTAGCTTTGCATGGCAGTTTCCTAAAATTAGGGGTTTAAAGGGATCTATAAGGGTTCTATAAGGGGTTGAGGGTTTAGGGGTATCAAGACGAAAATTGTGCTATGAAGCAAAGAAGAAGTAGCAATCGGGTTCCATGTCAAGTGTGGAACATTAACAAATTCATGGATGGCGGGGCTCTTACTGTAAGGACACCTCATCAAACCACTCTAAACTTTCAAACGGCTATGAAAGCTGTAGAACTAAAAGCTCGGTCCCTAAACCCTATAGCCTCATCCCCAGACCCTACGTAATCCTGTCTGTATATATATGTATGTATACACCTGTATATATGTATATACATATATACCCAACGCCCAAAACGCGCCTTGGGCGGGGGCGTTGCTGCACGCGAGGAGGCGCCCTTCTTCAGTGGAGAAGCTTTCTCGCTCATCTGCCGGCAGGCTCGGGGCTTTAGGTTTCGGAGTTTTTAGTTTACCTTTACCCTGAAGAACCTACCTTTCTAAGGACCCATATAAGGAAATCATAAGAGGGAACCCTAAAAAGGTAGGTTATTCAGGGTTAAGGTAGGGATGTACGTTGAGGGTTTTCAATTTTAGGCTTTCGGGGTTCGGCCTCAGGGTACAGATTTCCGGGGTTTAGGCTCACAGGTCTTGCTAGGAATGCCAACAGATATGCACTTCCTGGAACACATCGGTTGTCATCGGTTCTACTCAGAGGCCGGGCGACTCAGTGAGTCGGCTCTAAGTAGAGCTAATACCCTGGGGATCAAAAATAGACCAAAAGCCTTATACAGTATGGTCTTTGGGCCCAAAAGCCGTAATATATGAGTCCTTGTTGTTTTTAAGTTTGCGGCTTAGGTAATCCCTGCTGTTAGGCAATTGTTCTGCTCGGTGTAACGGGCCCCGGTGTTGTGACCAACCCTGAACCCTAAGCTGTGGCAGATGGCAACCCACCTGACAGCAATCCCTGAACCCTGAACCCGAAACCCCCGAAACTCGAAACCCTAAACTCCCGAAACCTTGAACCCGTAACTACAAAGCCTCAAGGAATAACCAAAAACAACAATCTCAACCGTCAGCGACAAACCCTAAACCCATGACAAAAGGAAGGATTACACCGATGGGGACCTGTAAAATAGGGGCCTTAATAATTAGAATGGGGCTTCCTGGGTGTATTTTGCCATACAATGGAACCACCCAAAATCGTATAGGTACTTATTAACGCCCCTATACCTAAAATTTAAAATGCCTGATAGAAGCCTTATAAAGATCTTTTTAAAGGAGCCCACTAAAGCACCCCTATTCTACTTGTTGAGGCCCTTCTATGATACCTTTAGTCAATTTCAGCCCAAGGTTCCGGATTAATGTTTGCGGGGGTCAGTGCAACATCTGCAGGTTTAAGGTTTGGGGTTCAGCGCTTGGGGTTTAGGGGTTTAGGGTTTAGGGTTCAGCGTTTCTCGACCCTAAACCCTATCGCCTGAAAGCAGAGGCTATTGGATCTGTTGTCAGACTTTGGGCGTTGAGGCTTTTGGGGCGTGTGGGTGCGGCTTGGGGCTGATGCGGTTCAGGGTTTAGGGTTTACGTAGCTGGTTTTTCCTTTGCTTGCTTTGGTATTGCGTGCTGTGGACTTTCTGACTTTTCTTGATAGATTCATGTGAGAACTCCAGTACTCATGCTCTTGGATTAAGGCTCTGACTAGGGTTTATAAGGGCTTAACAAGGGTGTTAGAGGGGCTTGTCAAAGGAAATGGTTCTATAGGGTTTTGATGGGTTCTATACTTAGAGGCGCAGGGGATAGCGCAGCAAGGCAGGACTGACAGAGGATGAGAGATGTACGAGTCCCGGGCCATGTGGGTGGTTGTCAAAACTATGGTCCCTTTTTGGGAACCCTAAGTATTAGGTGCCGTACTATATTCGGGACCCAAAAAGGGGCTTAAGAAATATGGCTTAAATTATATAGGGCTTCATATTATGATTTAAGCTATATTCCTTAATTAAGGGGTATTGGGCTCTCTGGGAACTTCCGTATATCGCCCAGCTCAGGGAGGTCCCCGAGGTTGCGAGCAAACCTCCCGATCCTTATGGCTCGACATTGAGGGGGGTGTCACCCTGAGCCCTCTCTTCGCTCTGGCCGAGGGTTTAGGGTTTAGGGTGCTAGGGTTTAGGGTTTAGCGCCCTAGGGTTGAGGTTTGGGGCCTTGGGTTTAGGACGAAGAGAAGGTATAAGTAGAGTTATAAGTACCCTAAATGGACCGGAGTTCCCATGAGTTCCCCCGATTACAGCCATACGTAGAATTAACCGATGCAATAATGAGTCCCCTGGGCCTTTAAGTATACCTAAACCCCCTGGCCCCTGATAGAACCCACTTGAAGGAACACCACTGCCTCCAAATAGGGATTCAACCGCTCTCGAAGCCGAGACATTCACCCGAAAGGCGTTGATCCGTTTTAGAGAGACGGTTTAGTGTTCATTCAGTGTTAGGGTTTAAGTTGATGGGATCTAGTAAGAGCTCAGGGCTTGTAGGGCTTATCGGGTCTAGTGTTTCGGGTTTAGGTTAGGGCATCCGAAGCTCTTGAAACCCCCATATACCCACAAGGTCAGAAGAGAAAGATTACCTACTCAGCTACGAGGAAAACCCAAACACAACAATCCTGTGGAACACCCTTAACCCTCAAAGCCCTAAACCCTGAACCTCCAAAACCCTGATTCCTACACCAACTCAGCTATTACAGTACAAGTTTATGCAAGGACATCCAACACATGCAAATCTGGGCGGGCCTTTGCCAACCGCTCCGCTAGCTGCTTTGCAGGTGAGCCAAGAACGCTGCAGTTCTGTGTCTTCGCGGTCTCTGAAAGTACACACCGAGTCTGTACCGGACGCAACTTTTGCACAACAGCACACATAAAAACACTAAGCGTTTATCGTGGTTTTTTGAGGGGAGACATGGCTAAAGGTTGAGAGGTCAAAACGAGGTTTAGGGTACAGTTTTTGAGGCCTGGGAGTTCCAACACTTCTTCCGGAAGCATCTAAAATTAAACATGCCTTACGTAGGAGCTTGAATATATTAATGGGACTAGAGTAGAGCTTTGGGGCGCAATCATATGCAGGAGCCTAGCGGAGGAGTAAGCTAACCAATCATTCCGACCACGATAACTATGCAGCTTGTCTAGTATGCAGGCTATATAAGGACAGTACACCGACAAGGTTACCTTCTTGTCCCGTATGCAGATTATGTAGGGAAAGTCCACCGAAAAGGCTACCTACTTGTCCACTATGTGGATTATGTGGGGATAGCACCTTAATGAAAAAAGGTTAAAGCGCGACGTGGATTACCTACTCCACTAGTGTAGTTAGCCTACTTAGAGGAGCTGCTAGAGGCCCCCAGGACTTGTAAGTTATAAGTAGGGTTATACGTCCGCTAATTGGAGTTACCCGAATTAGGATCCTACTTATAACCGACTTACCAAGTCCCCTGGGCCTCCAAGAAACCCTAAAGCCCCCTTATATAACCCTTATAGATCCCCTTTAAGGAGCCCTTTAAGGAACCTTACTAAGTCCGCTGGGCCTCTAAGTAGAGGATGCCTGGGCCCGGGTGTGAGCGCCAAGGGCCAGAGGGCTGAAAAATGAACCAAGGAACGGCTTCCCTAAAGCTAAAGTGTCCCTCAACCGCAAAAGCAGAAATTCGAAAACCCTAAACCCAAGAATCATAGATCCTACAGCCGTAGATCCTGCTAAAGTTTGAAGTAATCTTGAACCGCACATCCTTCTGAACCCTAAACTACAAAATCCTGAAAAGCATCAAAAGCCGAAAACCCGAAATACCAGCAGACAGCCCCTATAGTAAAAACTCGAAGGTACCCTTAACTCAAGGGAACTCTCAAGGTACTGCCCTACCCAAAAACCTGGAAATGCTCGTAAGTCCTATCCCTCAGGGTCCAATTGGTCCTTAAATTATGGCTTTTGATACTGAAGAAGGCTTCAAAGTCCCATAATAAGGAGTACTTGGACCCTCTGGGTATACACTATTTGGCTTCCACCGCCCCGAAAGGCCCAAAACCCTAAAACACCGAAATGCTGTGAATTCCTATACTCATCCCGAGCCAGAGAAATTTCCTCTCCTCCCCTACAAACCCTAAAACCCTAAAACCCTGAAACCCTAAAACCCTGAAACCCTAAAACCCTAACCCTAACCCTAAAACCCTAAAACCCTGAAACCCTAAACCCTAAACTGTTAAAAATCAAGCATGCTCGGAAGCTCAAGGGCCTCAACAGGTCATCCACACGTGGATCCACGAGATCGACGTGAGGCGTCCTGACCCCGCAGGGTTTCTGTAAGGGTTCCTTTAAGGCTTCCTTTGAAGGGTTCCTCTAAGGTTACTATGATATAGGGTTCTTTTAAACGTTTCTTTGAAAGGTCTCTATCCGGAGTGCAGGGTTTGAGGATTTAGGGTTGTGTAATCAAAGACACACATTGTGGGTTCAGGGCTCACCTTAAGCATCCAAGTACCGGTCCGTCGTTGGACACTTGGCATTAGGGTACAGCATACCAGTAGCACCTGCGAGAGCCTAAACCCCAACGAAAGGACTGTGAACCCTCATACGTGCTACAACTGCGAGGTAGCTTCGCGTCCGTCGGGTTTCAGCAAAGCCGTAGCAACGGAAGCTGAAAGACAACACACGGGGTTCTGGAATAAGCCCTAGGGATCAAAATAGCCCAAAAGCCTTATATAGTATGGTCTTTGGGCACAAAAGCCTTAATATATGAGTCCTTAGATACCTAGGGAAAGTGTTCAAGGTGAGGAGATTAGTTTTAAGGGTTTAGGGTTTAGGATTCAGGGTTTAGGGTTTAGGGCTTTAAACCCTTGATCATGAAAAGCCAGCCTACCTCTACCTTCTAGACATGACTTACACACGCCAGAGGGAATGTCGCCGGATTTTCTTGGCAGGGTTCAGGGTTTGGGATCGCCCTAAGAAGCCGATAAAGTCTGGGCCAGCAAGAATCAAATTTTGCCTAGCACACTAGCACTGAACAGTTTAGACAACTATGACGACACAAGCAAAAGAAACTACTCGTTACTCGTAAAACATACACACATCATTAAACAAGCAGGTCAACAAATAATTTCATGAACATCGAATAGCAGAAAAAAACACGCAATCTCTCTGTCTGTCTCTGTCTCTCCCTCTCCCTTTTGTACACGCTAGTGGCTGTGGGCGTGCCCGCGCCCGCCCAGCCTTCGTGCCCCTGCTGGTGCCGTAGGCGGCTCCTGTTCCATATCAGGACATGGCAAACATTTTCTACCATCAAGAAAGTCCTCCTAGCAATCTGAAAAAAACTACCGGGGTTTATAGGGGTTTGGGGATTGAGATGGACTATATAAGTATATATATATATATAGATATATATATATATATATATATATATATATATATATGCGTGTGTGTGTGTGTGTGGGTGCGTGTGTGTGTGTGTGTGTGTGTGTGTGTGTGTGTGTGTGTGTGTGTGTGTGTGTGTGTGTGTGTGTGTGTGTGTGTGTGTGTGTGTGTGTGTGTGTGTGTGTGTGTGTGTGTGTGTGTGTGTGTGTGTGTGTGTGTGTTTGCGTTAGTTTCGGCTTTCGGGTTTGCGGTTGCGACACCACTTCGGTTGAAGGCATATGCCTTTAAACTTTAAAACGGAATTAGAGCTACAGGAAAAGCGTGACGCTGCTCCCAGAGGCACACGCACATTCGATTTGGCATGGCCACGCAGATCCAATGGTCCAAGGTCTCTTTATGCAGATGAAGAATGCACTTAAGCTATGCAGGGCTTCTTGTTCTGATCTCAAGTGCTCAAACCCTAAACCCTAAACCCTAAAACCCTAAAATCCTAAACCCCTAAACCCCTAAACCCCTATAAACCCTAAACCCGAAACCCTAAAACCCTAAAATCCTAAAATCCTAAACCCCTAAACCCCCTATAAACCCTAAACCCTAAGGCGTTTACTGCAGATCCTGTGATCCTCAAGGCTGGCACCCGGAATTCTGCAGCCATGAGTCCCAAAAGCCCGTTCCCAAAGGTTCCTAGGTACTGTTATGGGGAATACTTCCCCAAATCATAATAGAAATTCCTAATGTAGAACCCCTACATTCTACCATATAGGTACTTTGGACCCTTAGGGGTTGAATCACATCGTAAGCAAAAATGTGCGCAGTGGCAGAATAGAGTACAGTGAACCCCATAAAGTTGGAAACCGGATTAAGGCCAAATAGTGCTGGGATTCCCAATACATTGCTCTTAAGGATTGAGGCTGAGGCTATTGGGTTTCCAACTTTTAGGCTTCTACTGTAACCCTTTATCCCGGATGCTTATAGCTTCCGATACAAACCGGTGGTGGAGACCCCTCAACAGGAATGGCCTACCGTCTGGTGAGTCCAAGAACGAATTCTTCCCTATATGTGCTTATAATAGAACCCAGTGTGGTCAGTACTTCAGGGTCTACGAGTCCTCCTGGTTCAGGATATGGGTGTAGAGTTCATGGATTGGTTCTGGCAATCGCACCTCGACGGTTTTGCCCATCTTCATCATCACCTGATCTTTGCTTGCAGGAGCTGGGAGCAATGTGGCGGCCTGTTTAATGGTTGTAATGGGGTCTTGCCGGGTGGGATATGTCATAAGATACTGACATTGCGGAAGATACTGGAAGTCTGTTAGTCATTGCTCCGTCCCGTATACTATCCTAATTAACTAAGGGCTAACCGGCCCAACAATTCGGGCTGTTGGCTTGAATACTCTAGGATAATAAGATTCCCCGATCAAGCCCTTTCAAAACGCTTCAATACCATTACGTACCATATCATATACAAGGTCCTGGCGAGGGCTTTCAGGTGCTAGAACCCGTAGAGAGCCCTGGTAGGACACTTGAGCCAACCCACTACTAGTCACTAAGGCATTGATACTGTTGATGCTATAAACCCTGCATTACCCATAATGAAGAATATACCATAATTCCCATAGTCTAGAGTCATTAAGATAATGCAAAATTTGTATCAACAAAAGTATTACAAAGACTCCTGGGGCTTTTGACCGGACATCTACACTTTCAAGCCCTGCTTGGACGTCCGAAGACGTGAACTAGATCTCAATCCCTAAGAGCTTTGGGTTCAGGGTTTAGGGTTTAGGTAGAAGAGCTTAAAGAAGCCGTCTGTAGAATAATATTCAGTGGCTGTATTCCCTTTTCACAAGTTGATTTCCCACGTAATCGCGCTGTTGCATACCATTAAGACCCGTTCGTTACATGCTGAGAAGATCCAGTCAGAAACTGAATCCCCCAGTAGCACTGTGCTTGGAACCAAGAAATCCTCAAACCTGAGCCGGCGGCTTGTCTCTTGATCTCGGTCATGCCCTGCACAGGGATTTTGCGATGGGAGAGCTTTACCAAGACAGGACGCTCATAACATCCTAGACTGGTCGGCCACGACAAGACCTCTAAGGGGCAGCTGGTGGAAGCTTGACTTGGCCGCGTTAAACCCTGCAGCTGTCCCTGTGGGCCTGCATAATGGCTAGAATTTGCATTGCAGAGGAGCTCTAGTTTCTGGAATAACCTTCTGCAGGGTCCAGCAAGCTCAGGAATCAAGTTCACAGCTGAGGGAGTTTTACGTTACTGGGCGTTCAGAGTTCGTCTTGTTTGGGGCTTAGATGGGGACAGAACCCAGTTGATTCAACGCAACCTAGCATGCATAAAACAATGCATTCAAAAAGGAAGCCATCTGGAATCATCCACAGCTTCAGTATGGTCCTACACAACGGTACAGCTGAGGACGTATTCTTTGTTCAAAGTTTTAAAGAGCCGATACTACCAGACTATACAACTTTACACTTTCTTGAGTTCTCCGCATTCCTGACAGCCTGGCCTGGCCGTAGGTGATGCCCTTGACGCAAAACTTCCGGAAGTCCATGACGTTGCACGTCAAGGTGCCCGTCTTGTCCTGGGGCTTCCCAGAAACTCCCAAAGGGTTTAGGGCTTAGAGTTTTTTGATTAAAAGGTTTAGGGTTTAGAGTTTAGGGTTTAGACATACACTAAATCTATCTAAATTTCATGCATATGACATTCCGTACTCGGAGCTGCTTCATGAAGTCGCGTCATGCAGGCAAGCCGGCGCAGTGTAGAACCCAAAGCCTACGCAGAACATGCCGGAGATCCCTAAGTGCCCCTGGTACACTCAAGATCCCGAACCCTACCTATAGTCTCCGTTGTAGTTCGTTTTTTGGTTAGCCAGTTTTATGGTTAGGGTCCTATAATAGAGATTTTGGTTAACCAAAAAAAGGAACTACAATGGAGACTATAGGTAAACCCTATAAACCCCTAAACCCTGAGCCCGAAACTCGAAACCGTGGCTGCAAGCAAGCTTCAGAAAACACATACTCGACCTGGCCCAACTCTTCGTTCAGGTCCGATGTGCGGGGCATGCAATGGATCCCCTGTGAGCGGCAGGGCTTTGGGGGTGTAGGGGTTAGGGTTTCGGCACGTGGAGGCCCAAGGGGCTTAGTAAGTCGGTTATAAGTAAGGTTGTAATTCAGGCAACTCCATGTAGGGTCCTTCTAATTCGACTTGCAACCTACATACTGAGTGTTCTAACCGATTCTAAATTCTAACCTCTCTCTCTATATATATATATATATATATACACGGTACCATATATGCCCAGTATCACTCCAGGCCCCATATGCCCGAATCAAAAGAACGCAAAGCTCAAACTCTGGACACGCACGGAGCCCCAATCTCGGAAGAAGAAGTACCTTGAAACCTAGACCAAAACCAAATGCCCCAACGCCTAAACTTAGGGTTTAGGGTTTCTGAGTAATTAGCCCCCTTTGGCAATAAGGGTACCCTTTTTCCTACTATTCCGTTTTACTGAATAAGGGGACCCTAAAATGAAAAGGGCAAAAGGGTACTACTCAGGAACCTAACAAACCTCAAACCCCGAACCACAAACCTTGAAAGCACTGAAAGACCTCCTGCCTGATGGATCATGTCCTGATCGGCGTAGAGGAAGAACACTTGCGCCAACTTCGCCAAACTCATGGACACCTTCGCTCAGTTCGGTAGGCTTCTTTGGCAGGTTTCTGTAGGGCTTTTGAGGGATTCTGAAAAGCTTCGCAAGCTGTAATTGTAAGGGTTTGCGAGAATTGTGGTGTCATAATCAATTTCAGGAACGGGAACAGCCCAACACCCCTTCATTGAGGGGTTTACCTTGCACCATCGTACAGGAAGCTCCCAATCGCTGCTTCGATTCAACGCTTTCAGGGATCAGAGTTTCGGGTCTTGCCTGCAGGCTTTCGGGTTCGGGGTGCGGGGTATATCCTAAAACCTAAAACCCCAAATCTTAAACCCCTATACCCTAAACCCTAAACCTTCCGGTTCTGGCAGTTGGGCTTCACGCTCGCAGACTGCCGCCATTGCTTCATCACCGGTTGATCTGGGGGTTTCCGAAAATTAGGGGTTCCGTCAAGGGACCCTCATGGGTTCCTTAAAGGTATCGATAAGTTTTCTATAAAGGATTTAGGGTTTGGAGTTTCCGAAAGTTAGGGGAACCTGTTTGGGGGTTCTTATAATAAGGATCCTACTATGTAGGGTACTGCATTAGGGTCCCCCATTTTCGGAAACTCCCTTATATGTAAACCCTAAATCCTAGATGGATCCCATCTCGAGCAAACGGAAAGCCAAGGCCTAAACAACGGGTACTGGTTGACATCACGGACTGCTTCAATCTTCAAGCTAAAAAACTTAACATGAAGGCCCCGAGGCGTTGCAAAGCATTTGGACTGTATGTCAGGACACTAGACATTATCCCGAATCCCATGCACTAGTTCATGGTTGGGATATGATTAAAGATTGATTTTTAGTTCCTTATTGGGTTTAAGTACCCATAAAGATGTAGAATGTTACCCAACTATGACAAAGAACACCCAAACCCCAAACCCTACTTCGCAGGCTGGGCACCAGCAGGGAGATCGGGATGAAGTTGGAAAACAAGATGATGAAGTTGAAGAATCCTGGGTCCAGACAACAAAATCTGGAGGAAGTCTGATGTTCCGATCTATATGGGTAGTGCTCCAAATCAAGGTCCCTTTTAGGGTCCTTTTTATATAAGGGTGCCGTACCATTTTGGGGGCCCACAAAGTGACCCTAGTTTAGAGAGCTACCCATATACTGTTAGGCGGGTTTAAGGAAGGCCGCTTTGGGGGGGGGGGGGAGAGATTTAGGGTTTCGCAGGGGGTCAGGCCTTCGGGTTCAGGATGTGGAAATATAAACCCAAAACCCTTAACGCGGTGACAAAGCTGCGCAGCAGATTCCCTAACCCCTGAGCCACGCTCGAACCTGGAAAATTCGTCGACCACTGGAATTCAGTCCGAGCAAAGACTTGTTGCAAGGCCGTTACAATGAAGCGTTTGTCCTAAGCTTGTGAAGCTTCCTGTAAGCCCACTGTACCCATAAGTCTATTAAGCCCCTTGAACTCAAAATAATGGTAGATAGCCCGGTAGTTTGCACAAACAGCGAAAGCCGCAATAATTGCAAAAGAGCACAGCGCCGGTTACCGGGGTTACAGAAACCAAAGTTTTGGGTTTGCCGAGGGGTGAGAAGGCTGAGGGTTCATGGCATCAGAATCAAGCACTCCATTCATGCAAAGCCTAGGCCTGGAAGCCTTTTTGTGTACGGTCATAGAGTATCAAGATCGGTATAAGTTTTAGTTTCTCATTAATGTTGGTAGTACTCTTCTCATTGTCGCTGATTTATTTCACCTGACACTCTGTGCGCACTGCAGAGTTGAATGCAAGCTGAGCTGCGAATCAGCAAGACCTCAGCACATCGCGTGCCACGGAATCACAGGAGTATCCGCAAAATCACAAACTAATGCAAACCCTGATTAACAACCCTCCCCATTGAGCTGGGAACCACATTACTCATGCAACGTCCTTGTTCTCTGCTCCTCAGAAAACCTGCCATGCCACGACGATCCTGACTGACGAGGATCATGAACTCGTGAATGCTAGCTTGTCTTTCGAATGATCTTGCGTCCTAAAGGCGAGAAAAATCTGCAGTGTACAGTAGGGGTACCGTAAACCCTAAACCCCAAACCCTAAACCAACCTGCAACTCCGCAACCTAGACCTCCAAACCGTGTAACACCTGAACAGCCCTGAAACCCCTAAACCCCCACTGCAAACCCCAAATTAATTTCCAAAATCTGAACCCTCAACTACCCTAAACCTCACCTCCTGAATATGAATCCCTTGAAGGACCCTTTAAAAAAGAGACCCTTTGACAGAACCCTCAAAGGTTCCAAAGCCCGGCAGGTCTGAGATTCCGGCTAGGAAGGCGGACTGCGCGTTGCCGTTTTCATCCGTGAGGTTTAGGTACATCTTCTTGAGATTGTCCTGCTCATAAGGCTTCCCTTAAGGGTCCCTTTAAAGGGATCTATAGGGATTCTATGCGGGTATGGGGTTCAGGTACATCTTCTTGAGATTGTCCTGCATTGGGTTTAAAGGGTTTAGGGTCTAGGTCTAGGGTTTAGGGTCTAGGTCTAGGGTTCAGGTACATCTTCTTGAGATTGTCCTGCAGACGTTGCTTGTGTTTAAAGGAAGGGTTTGGGGTCTAGGATTTAGGTTTGAGGTTTAGGCTTGAGGGCGCTTGGGTTAGGAGAGCGAGGGTAAGGGTTTAGGGCTTAAAGCCCTAGATCCTGAACCGTAAAGAACCTACGTTATTGAGGACCTGTATGAAGAAATCACAAGGACCCTGAACCCTCAGCCCTAATCCCTAAACCGTAAACCCCTAAACTCTGCCCAGATAGCCCAGCACTCCATAATTAAGGAATCTAGCTTAAATCATAATACGAAGCCCTATATGATTTCAGCCATATTCCTTAATTAAGGGGTCTTGGGCTCTCTGGGTGAACCCTAAGCCCTAAACCCTAACCGTAAACCCCTAAACCCTGAACCCTAAACCCTAAAGCGTAAACCCTTAAACCCCGAACCCTAAACCCTATAAACACCCCTCAACCCCTGAACCCCTAAACCCTCAACCTCCAAACCCCTAAAAATCATAAGGACCCTGCACGTTATAAGCCCTAAACCCTGAAACCCCTCAACCCCTAAAACCCTAAACCTCTGAACCCTAAGCCCTATAAACACCCCTCAACCGCTAAACCCTGAACCCTAAATCTCTGAACCCCTAAACCCTAAGCCCCGAAAGGCGCGCTGTGTCGGCAACGCCTCTGAGGTCTCGAAGATGGCGCTGGCAATGGCCGCGATGAGGCAGAGCAAATTCCTTGCATAGATTTAGGGCTTAGGGTTTAGGGCTTAGGGTTTAAGGCTTAGGGTGTAGGGGCTTAGGGTTTAGGGTTTAGGATTTAGGGCTTAAGGTTTAGGGTTTTGGGTTTAGGGCTTAGGGTTTAGGGTCGTCAACTCCCAACCCTAAACCCTAAGCCCAAAGTATGTAGGATAATAGCCATAGCCTTTTATAGTGGCTGGGCCGTTGTTGTACCTACTTTGGGTGTTTAGGTTATGGGAGTTATAGGAATGTATATAATAGGGTTTCAAAGCAATACAACAATTATGCTTGCAGGCTTTCTTAGGCTTTCGCATTATTTCTGGCACCAGACCCCATTTGAGGGTTCCTGCAGGGTTGGTCAAAAACCCCGAAACCTAAAACCACAAACCCTACAACTAACTAAACTACCTAAACCCTAACCTAAACCCTGAACCCCAAACCCTCAAACCCCACACCCTACAACTAAACCCTAAACCCTAACACCTAAACCCTGAACCCTAAACCCCAAACCCTGAACCTCAACCTCGAAGTAACCCCAACACCCCACACCCTATAACCAAACTAACTAAACTAACTGAACCCTAACACCCAAACCCTGATTCCTAAACCCCAAACCCTGAACCTCAACCTCGAAGTCCAAAAGCCCTTCACCGGCAGCCTCAACCTCCCCTCCCTGCAAACCCCCGGCCTTGTGAGGAGCCCAAAAGTCGGAAACCCAAGGATACCCAGCAACCTAAAGGGTTCCTGGAAGGCTTCCTTTAAAGGGTACTAGAATAAGGTTCCTTTAAGGGGCTCCTTTAAAGAGTTTAGGGTTTCTAGGATACCCAGTAACCTAAGAATAAAAAGGCCTCTCTTTTTGGTATTGCGTAACTTTGTAAGGAACCTAGGACTACAAAAAGGGAATAAGGGTACTACTGGGCATCCTAGCGAATAGCCTCAAACCTCAAGAGTAATATATAGGGAATCCCAGCACGATTTGGCCTTACTCCGGTTTCCAACTTTATGGGGTTTACTATAAGGGATCCTTTCAGGGTTCCTTTAAGGGATCCTTTAAGGGTTATGGGGTTTTCTGAAGGGCTTAAGGTTCCTGGCATGCCGAGGACACAGCGCAAAGAAGTCACAAGACAGAAGCCCTGAAACACAAGGGGGCCTTCGGGGGGGGGGGGCTTTCAGGAAAGCCCCCGCAACAGGCCCCTAAACCCTATATAAACTCTAAGTACTAAACCCTAAACCCTACATTCTAAACCCTAAACCCTACATTCTACACCCTAAACCCTAAACCCTAACATTCTATACCCTAAGCCCTAAGCCCTACATTCTAAACCCTAAACCCTGAAGCCTACACCCGAGCCCAGGGCTGGATCCCAAAGACCAGGAGGGTCAACCTGGCTTTGGCTTCTTCTTACCTTTGGTTAATGGGGAATGGAGGAATGGGGTACAATTATAAGGGGGTGGGTTTAGGGTTTAGGGTTTAGGGTGTACGGTAGCTTTGGCTTCTTCGGACTTGGGGTTGTCCGGGTGAAAGTTTAATGGTTTAGGGTTTAGAGTTTAGGGGTTGTCCGGGTTTAAGGATTTACGGGTTCTGTGCTTTGGCTTCTTCTTACCTTTGGGCCTCTTAAGGGTTCTGTAATCAAGTTCCTTGTGAGGGCTCCTTTAGGGTTCTGGAATCTAAGGGCTCCTTTATTAGGGTTCTGTGATCAAGTTCCTCTTAAGGGCTCCTTTAGTAGGGTTCTGTAATCAGGTTCCTTTTAAGGGCTCGTTGAAAGGTGTTGAGGGCTCAACTTCAACAGGAGCCCTTACGGGCTTCTTCAAGGTCTCCATTTTGGGTTCATTCCGGAACGGCTCCTTTCCTTACCTTTGGTTAGTAGGTCATGGAGGTATGGGGTACAATTATAAGGGGGTGGGTTTAGGGTTTGGGGTTTAGGATATTGATTAGTAGGGACTGGAGGAATGGGGTACAACAACTACTAATCTTGGCTGACTTCTGAGCCCCTCCTAAAAGTTAAACTTTTAGCCTCCTTATTATAGTTCATATAGAAAACCACAAAGTTAAAGTCTAAAGAGCCAACCAGAAGAACGCCAAGTTATGACTACTATGACTACCATTCTTCCATTCCCTACTGAGCGAAGGTAAGTCTTCGGACGTGGGGTTGTCCGGGCTTAAGGATTTAAGGATTTGAAGGGTTGAAGGGTTTAAGGATTTAAGGGTTGAAGGGCTTAAGGATTTAAGGGTTTAAGGGGTACAGGATTTAAGGGTTGAAGGGTTTGAGGGTTTGGGGTTTAAGGTTTAGGGGTCGAGGGTTTAGGGTCTCTAGGGTTTAGGGTTTAGGGATTAGGGATTAGGGTCTAAGGTTAGGGTTTAGCGATTGGGGTTTAAAGTTTAGGCTTAGGGTCTAGGGTTTAGGGTTTCTAGAGTGTAGGGTTCAGGGATTTGGGGCTAGGTATTGGGTTTTATGGATTAGGGGTTGTGGAGTTCAGAAGAGGGTTTCGGGTTTAGGGTGACCTGTAACTCGAATAACTGACTACTGTAAGGGTTCGACCCGTTCTGAAAGGTGTCATAGCTTGCTGCTGTGCAGGGTTTGGGGTCACAGGTCGGCGTTCAGAGATTTCAGAGATTTAGAGTTTTGGAGTTCCAAGGTTTTTGGTATCGTACAACCCAAAGCCCAATTCTAAGGACTGAGGTCCCTGTAGAAAGGGCTTGAAACGGCGGGGCCTAGAGCCAGGCCCACCGCAATGAAGAGACCAAATCCTAAACCCCTAAAGCCCTAAACCGCAAATTGAGACCTTAAACCCAACATCTGAATCTAAACCTTACTGCCTAAATCCTTCGGCTTACGCCACAAGAAAGCAGACACTCTGGAACCTAACGAAACCCTAAAGCCTGAACCCTTCAACTCTAAACCGCGGTTCCGACTGAAATACAAGCGGAGGTTGGGCTCACTCTGAAGAACCGGGGGGTTAGCTCGTGAGCACAGAACTCCTGACAATCGTGTTAGGGTTTACAGTAGAAGCCCAAAAGTTGGAAACCCAATAGCCTCAATCCTTAAGAGTCATGTAACGTATAGGGAATCCTTAATCGGGTTTCCAACTTTATGGGGTTTACTGTAGGGTTTATGATTAGCATAGCGGATACTTACCTGAAGAGTGGTGGTACTAGTTTTCATCGAAGATTTCCATTATGGCTAGATGGCCAGATTTAGTACTCTTCCGTCTGCCGCTCCTTTCACTAAGCTTCCGTGCTCAACGGAGAGCTTTGGACACTCCCCAGACCCCCGGGAGGATCCAAAAAGTAGATCCCTTAATGGGGGTTCCTATAAAGCACCCTTACGCGTACAGGCCCCAAATTCGGGGGTCTACTTTCTAGATCCTCCCGGGGGTCTGGGTCTAAACGGCCTAACTGGAAGCCTGCTACACTTTCAAGAAGAACCCCAACCTCCCTAAACCCTCAGCCCAAACTTGTAGAACAAACCATGGTGCTATAGGGGCCTTTCTAATTGGAGTAGGGTTTGGGGTATACTATATATATATATATATATATATACTTCAATTATGATAAGGAAGGTATGCCCCTGTAGTACTATGAGGGCTTGTAATTTGTACAAAGGTTCTTCAATCGGGTGTTATAAGGGCTTTTTTGCTTGGTATTGGTGCCTACTCGTTGGAGGAAGCTTTTGGTAGGTTGTAATACAATGAACACATTTGAAGGGAGTTAGGGTTTAGGGTTTAGGGCCGGGAGGCTTTTGATAGTAGACCCTGAAATCACTAAGCCACTGTCTGCGAGCCTGCCCACATCTCGCTCTAGGTGCGAGAGCTTGCGGCCCTGTGGCACAGCTGTGCTTGAAGGGTTAAGGGACTTGGTGGCTTCCGAAAACAAGTGTGTTATGCTTTTTGCGGTCCGCCAAACTTTCTTAGTCAGTTTTTCAACGGTGTTGAAGCGACTGATTCAGCAAGGTCGAAGAAGGGTGAACCCTACTTAAGGCCCTATTGAAGCAGAGAAAACGTCCAGTTTTGGTTGAAGGACGTGGCGAGACTAAAAGACAGCAGGCAGGCCTTCTGGTTCTTGCTGTTCATCATGATCTTGGTCTCGCTGCCGCTATAGACCACCACGCCAAGGGACCAGGCAATGTTTTTGAGCTTGCCTCGCAGCTTTGGCCGGTTGAGATTTTGGGCATTGGTGCCGCAAACACAGCGTGCAAAAGCGGCAGGCAAAGCCGCCGGCACATGGGAGGAGCCGGAACGAGGAGGAGGACGACGACGACGAGCACGACTACCCTCCTTCAGCAACTGTACTGCTACTGCTACAACTATACCACCACCACCTCTACGAACCACCAGCGCCACCACCACGACGACGACCACGACGACGACTACTACCGCTACTGCTACTGTGCACGCTAGTTACTGCCACTGCCACTGCCACTGCGCTTGCGCCTGCGCCTGCGCCTGCTCCTGCTTCCGCTTCTGCTCCTGCTCCTCCTGCTCCTCCTCTCCTCTCCTCCTGCTGCTCCTGCTGCGCCTGCTTCTTTTGCTGCTCCTGCTGCTCCTGCTTCTCCTGCTACTGCTACTGCTTCTAAATGCCTGCTGCTGCTACCCCAACTTTTAAAGGCAGAACCGAAGAAGCTGGATTTGAGCTGCTGGTGATCCGGATTCGGTAAAACCGTGTCGTTCGATCCACGGCCTCAAAGGAAGTTTTCCTCTCTGCCCGCAGCGGGCTTCGTGCTTCTGTCTTGAACTTTGCGGTGTTGCAACATTGTGGCGACAGTCAAACCTAGCAACCCTTCCAGAATATCTGCAACCGATGAGGAGTTTACTGCAGCCCTGAGAATGAACCCGAATCTGGAGCATGCAGACGGTACGGAAATGAGAGTGCAATCTCAACCTTCACCACCGGATCCAACTCTCATCTTACCGTCCAAGGGATCCGGAATCCTACATAGAAGGAAGAAGGATTCAGGGTTGGAGGTGAGGTTTTAGGGTTTGCCTGGGTTCTGTTTGGTGCAAGTATACCCAGAACCCCAGACCCAGAAGCCCCACCCACTTTTCCTAGTATCTCCCTTTTTTATGACATATATATATATATATATATATAACAGGGTCCCTATCAAGAAAGGAACTCGGGATACCTTTGGAGGAGTCCCAGGCTTGCGATAGAAGCTTGATAGTAAGGGTGCCCTGTTTCCTACTATTCGGTTTAAAAATGGGAACCCAAAAAGAAAAGGGTAAAAGGGTACCACCGGGGAACCTAACTGAGGGCTTAGTTGCAGGGTTTGATAAGGTCTTGCTCATTACAAAAGAGTTATACTGCACCATAGCTAGTCTAAAAGGAAGACTATACTTGGCAGACTTCTGAAACACTCCTAAAAGTTAAACTTTCAGCCTCCTTATTATAGTTCATATAGAAGCCCAAAAAGTTCAAGTGTAAAGAGTCAACCAGAAGAACGCCAAGTAAAGGGAAGACTATAGCCAGCGTATACCAATCAGAACTTAGTGCCGAGTAGCCTAGCCCAAAAAAGGATAACCTTTTGAGTTTATAGTAGAATTCTATAAACCCCAAAAGGTTAAAGGTTACCTACGCAGCTACCCCTAGGGATCAACATATCCCAAAAGCCTTATATAGTATGGTCTTTGGGCCCAAAAGCCTTAATATGTGAGTCCTTAGATCCCTAGGGTACTAAGAGAAATGCAGGCGCAGTCGCATCCGCGCAGCACGACGTGCTGCTCGTCCAAAGAGATGTCCTGCTCGACGCCTTTCAAAGCCGGGGGGTGGATCCACCCTCATTCATAGGGGGTCTTAATAATTAGAATCGGATTTTGTGTGTGTGTGTTGTTTTTTTTTTTTTGGGGGGGGGGGGCATTTTGCTATATTTATAGTAAGGAACCCCATAATAGTGTTGGTAATTGTTGAAGGCCCCTATATCAATTACACCACCAAACCTAAAACCTAAAGTGATCGTACTGGAAAGTCCTGCAGATCTCATGGCTGCTCATTCGCACTTTTTTCAAAAATAAGAGACCGAAAAACAAAATCAATGTGGAGGCTCCTGAGTACCAGGACTCCTACATACCGCACGCCCAACTTTCCAGAAATCCCATCATCAGGCGGGGCATTGGCGCTGCTCTGCTTTTGGGATGAGATATGGGTGGTTATCAAAATTAGTGTCCCTTTTTGGGTCCTTTTTATTGTACGGCAACTAGATCCTAATTTTGACAACCACCCATATGACAGTCACCTTTTGATCGCCAGCCTACTCAGAGATGGCCGTTTTCTAGGTCTGTCCCTGCGTTGGCGTGGTTACCAGTGACCTGTCAACGCACTTCCGATGAACGTGGCTTTTTCTATGTGGGTGGTTGTCAAAATTAGGGTCCCTTTTTGGGTACCCTAAATATTAAGTGTCGTATCATAATAAAAAGGGACCCTAATTTTGACAACCACCCATGTGTTTTCCGTGGACTTCTACCATTGCTTCACAAAGGTGCTCGTCACTCTCTTACCCGCTCCCGGCTGTTCTAGAATTCAGCGCCGGCTTCTGTGGATGTCGAGATTTTTTGCAGCAATGTAGGGGCCTCATTAACTAGAGTAGGGTTTGGGGCCCATTATACCATACTTCTTAACCTAAGGGTCCAAGTACCTCATTATCATATACTCTCCAAAATCCTATCCTACATAACTACTTTCCCAAAACCGAGTACCTAATTATCGGGTGCTTTGGACCCTTAGGGTAATAAGGAACCCCCCAAAATAGTATTGGAATTTCCCCAAACCCCAAACCAACCGACCCGAAGTCCAAAAGCAATCTAACATGGGAACCGGCTTAGGCGGTCCTGTCCCCCAGAAGATTGGGATTCGTACCCTACCTGGACCCTAAGGCAACCTGCCTTTTTAGGTTCCCTAATATGATTTCTTTATTTAAGTCCTTGAAAAGGTAGGTTACTTGGGATTAAGGTAAACCCTGAACCCTCAACCTTAGACCCTATACCCTAAACCCTAAACCATTTCCTACATTCAAAACCCCAATCTCTGCAGGCTGCGCCTTCACTGCTGGCCTTGACCTTGCCGGCCTCATTTCTTGGGTTTTGGGTTTAGATATTAGATAAGGTAACCCTACGACCATGGTGACTATAGGGAGTTTCCCAAAATAGGGGACCCTGCTATAGTACCCTAAATAGTAGGATCCTTATTATACGGACCCCAAAATAAGGTACCCCTAATTTTCGGAAACTCCCATAGCCCAAACCCACGGAGACTTCAACGACAAGCTTCGACATCATACAGGGCCTTAATGATTAGAATAGTGGGGGCCTATTATACTATATAATCATAAGCAACCACCAGCAAAGTATAGATAAGCATTTAAGCCCCTATACTAAAGGACAATGCTCCTCGCCAGCCCCAGCAAGGCCCGGGTTCAGCGCTTTTTCTGTCAAATCTCCAGTGGCTTGTGCTTCAGGGTTTAGGGTTTGGGGTTTGAAGGTTCAGGGTTTGGGGTTTCAGGGTTTAGGGTTTGGGGTTTGGGGGGTTCAGGGTTTGGCGTTTAGGGGTTCAGGGTTTAAAGTTTGGGGTCCAGGGTTCAGGGTTTGGGGTCCAGGGTTCAGGGTTTGGGGCCTAGGGTTCAGGGTTCAGGGGCAGCAGCGGTCAGGATGGTTCAGGATTTAGGGCGTGCCGGGTCACCTCCCCACGGTTCGACACTCTGAAGCCCGGGTCATGCAACGCGCCAACCTCCATCCCCCAAAGACTCCTTGAAACTGCGAGGAATTCTTAAGTTGCCACATAATATGCACTGGTAAGTAGCAGCATGTACTCCTTCACAATTCTCGCAGGGACCTCTCAAAATTCACAGAATTGATCCCTCACTCCAGACGTTCACTCCCCAGCTCAGAAGCGACAGACAAGTTGCAAACGTGTAGAGGAATTCGTTCGGAGGCTCGCATTCCTGGGGCAGGATGAGGCATGCTAAGACTCTTTACATGGGTGGCTGTCAAAATTATGGTCCCTGCTTGGGTCCTTATTATGGTACGGCACCTAATATTTAGGGTACCAATACGGGACCCTAATTTTGACAACCACCCACATAAAAGAATCCCTCTAGCAGCCCTTGTACCTGCGAGGTTTAAAGATGTAGAACTCCAATAGTCCCTCAACCCTAAACCCGAAACCCTAAACCCTAAATCCTAAACCCCGACAGGAAGTGTGCCTGAAACCGAGAGCCTGAAACCCCAAACTCCTCAACCCAAGCTAAACTCCAGCACCCTCAACCCCAAAAGACTTGGAAGCAAGATCCGAAATCGTGAACCCGGGCCCCGAGACCATTTCGCGTTTAGGATTTTCCTGGACCCTAAGGAACCTGCCTTTTTACGGTTCCCTAATATGATTTCTTTATATAAGTCCTTATAAAGGTAGGTTACCTGGGGTTAAGGCAAACCCTGAACCCTCAACCCTAAACCTTCTTTTCTTTGCTAAACCATTTTTATAGTTAGGATCCTATAAGGTAACCCGAAAAAGGAACTACAATGGAGACAGGATTTAGCGCCTGGAGCAACACCCTCTAACAGCCATGAGGGCAATGCCCGAAGATCGGAATCTGCGGAAGTCTAGACGCATCTGAGGTTTAAGGTTTAGGGTTTAGGGTCACTAAGGGGCTCAGAATTTAGACTAGGCTCATAGGGTATCGGTTTATTATAGTAAGCTATACGAGGAACATGAGGGGATATAGTCCTTTTTGCTGTTTTTGCCGGGTATTCAGGCTCCTATAATATGCCCCGGAAACGCTCAACCCTTCAAAACCCCTAACCCCCAAATGCACAAGGGCTCATGCAGCTACTACTTCGACCTGGTTAGAGCCGTTGCCTCCTGTCCTCCCAAACTGTATACCCTAGGCATCTAAGGACTGATATATCAAGGCTTTTGGGCCCAAAGACCATACTATATAAGGCTTTTGGGCTATTTTGATCCCTAGGGATAGCTTTCTTGTGCCGTGGTTCTCCTTTGGGGATATATGGTCCCGCCAAATATGGGGGTTTACGAAAATTAGGGGTACCGTATTTTGGGGTCCCAATATAGTACGGCACCTAATTTTTAGGGTACCCAAAAAGGGACCATAATTTTGACAGCCACCCATTTAGTTCCGCGTTATCTCTCTTATGGGAGCTATATACCTATATATTGAAGACAACCTCACCCTACAATGCCCCCAAGCCCCCCTCAATTAAACCATGAGCCCAAATAACCCTAAGACCCGAATTAAGCCATCAGCCGATGTGACCTTACTAAACCTATACTGAACTTAGAACCCTAGCAAAAATTACAATTTTAGCTGTTTCTGAGGGATTATGATAACCAAATATTGAAAATTATTTCTTATAATAACCAAAAATTGAAAATTATTTCTAAGTACCCCTAAGAAACCTATTGAGCCGGGCCACGCACTTCATCTCGATTTGAGATGCTGCTCTTGCAGCTTCCTCCATGGTCTCCTTTTCGGAAGGAACTTGAACCCAGAGGGTCCAAGTACCCAAATTGTAGGGTTTCAGGTCCCAAAATCCATACTCTGAATGGTTTTTGGACCTTGAAACCCTACTATTTGGGGACTTGGACCCTTAGGGGAAGATCATTGCGTAAAGGGCGTGAGTTAGGTAGGGTTAAAGTTTGGACAAATCGAAATGCCCGTAAAGATCCATATACAGGCCCAAATACGAAACCACAGATAGTGATATCTCCGGATAGGACGACGAGGAGGAGGAAACCCAAAACCCCAAACCACGTAAAGCATTTTTCAAAGTCCCTGCGTCCTCAACCCTAAACCCTAAACTCCTTAACCCTAAACCCTAAGCACAAGGCACTGCAGCCTCCAGCTCCACTTGCCTGTCTTGCGGATCTCTGGAGATTCTCAAGACAGGCCTAAACCATCAATTCGCCAAAAAATCACGGACCCTGAAAGCCTACGAGCCCCTAAAACTAAGATCCTTCTTAAACACCTACTGAAAATCCGAGAACAAACGTGTAACATCCTAGGCATACCTGGTTGAACAGAACGAAGCGGAAGTGTAAAAACCCAAGCCCTGAGGCTCGTAAATAACCTACACGAGTACCCAGGCCCTAAACCCTGAAACCCCCCCAAACCCTAAACCCTAAACCCCAAACCCTAAACCCCTAAACCCCCCCAAAACCCTCAACCCTATACCCTAAACCCCTAAACCTCAACCTAACCCTAAACCCTAAACCCCTAAACCTCAACCTAACCCTAAACCCGAAGCCCGAAACCCCCGAACCCCAAGCTGAGCTCAAGGCCCAGCAACCTAAAACTCCCCCAAACTCTAAACCCCTGAACCCTATACACCCTAAGCCCTTAAATCCTAAACCCCTAAAACCCCAAGAACCCCAAAATCCTAAACCCAAAGTTCCTAGATGCTAAACCCCTAAGCCCTGAAAGCCAGAATCCCTTTCTGAGCCAGATCCCTTAAAGGAGCCCTAAAGGATCCCTTATAGATCTTTTTAAAGGAATCCTAAAGGATCCCTTATGGATCCCTTTAAAGGAACCTTCCCAGAATCCCCTTTCTGAGCTCACAGCGTGATGTCCGATCATCTTGAAGGTTTTACTTGGCGCCTTGGGAGGAAGCTTTGTTCTGGTTTTTCCTAAGGGGGTCTTTTAGGGGGGTTTAGGAGTTAGGGTTTAAGGCTTAAGTAGGGTTTAGGGTTTAAGGGTTTAGTGTTTAATTGAGGTTTAGGATTTAGGGTTTTGGGGTTTAGGGTTAAATTAGGGTTTAGGGGTTTAGGGTTTAGGGGTTTAGGGTCTAATTAGGGTTTAGGTTTAGGGGTTTAGGGGTTTAGGGTTTAGGGGTTTACGGGTTTAGGGGTTGGGGTTTAACGGTTTAGGGTTTAGGGTTTGGTGGCAGAGTGTAAAAACCAGGGCGTCGTAGGTTTCTGTAGAGTTTTCTGGTGGCTTATCTAGCCTTAACTCGAACTCTAGCTTTATTCACAGGATTTGGAAAGCTTTTGCTTTAGGGTTGCGAGGCTCTCCGGCTAAAGTGCTATAAGTTGCACGCACACTATACCCCAGACCCCTGGGAGGATCTAGAAAGTAGATCCCCTAATTTGGGGCCCTATACTACTAAGGGTACTTTATAGGAACCCCCATTAAGGGATCTACTTTTTGGATCCTGCCGGGGGTCTGGGACAAGGAGTCCTGTGATGGGGCCCTGGGCCCCTATAGCAGAGCCTGGCTCAAAACCAAGCATTCCTCGAGCAGGTCCCTAAACTTGGGACCGGATCCCTTGAAAGGAACCCTCTAAAGCATCCCTTAAAGAACCCCTTACAAGGGTCCCGTAATATAGGGGCCTGAATAATTAGAATAGGGTTTTGGGGCCCATTATACTATACTTAGAATAAGGAACCCCCAAAATAGTATAGGTACCCTATGCCTCGACAACAAATCCGATACCGCTGTCTAGGGTTTAGGGGTTTAGGGTCTAGGATAGCCAGTGATTCATGACCATGGGCTGCATCATGCAGGGATCCCGGATTTAGTGTTTAGGGGTTCAGGCTTGGTTTAAATTCCGGCTAGAGTCTAGAGGATCCGGCAAAACTGCAATCCGCCAAACTCGAGACCTACACTCGATACAGCATGCAGCTTAGGACTACCACAGCCACAACGAAAAAATCCGACGGCTAACTATTATGACAAGCACAGGCAGACATAGTGAGGGAAGCTGCTGCTAGAACTATAGAACCCAACAAACCCTGAACCCTAAACTCAAGACCCGAAACCCTGAACGCCAAAACCTCAAACCCTAAACCTTAAACCCTAAACCTTAAACCCTAAACACTAAACCTTAAACCCTAAACCTTAAACCCTAAACACTAAACCTTAAACCCTAAACCTTAAACCCTGAACCCTACACCCTAAACCTTAAACCCTAAACCCTACACCCTAAACCGAAAACCCTACACCTTAAAGCCCCGAAAGCCTGCTTCGTCTTCAGGTTGGTCTCGCCATCCAAGTTGGCCGTTTCGATGTACACCTCGGAAAGGCGCTGCAGCTTTGCAGCTTATGGTTCAGGGTGCAATTTTGTTTTGTGTTTTTTTTATGGGCTCTTTTCAGTTGTGTTTTTTGTTGTTGTTTTTCATGGGCTCTTTTCCAACTGCAGGTACAGCGAGAATTCCTGTACCGGTTGGGGCCTCAGAAGGGCGCAGGGCGCAGGGTTTAGGGTTTCAGAGTGTGGGCCCCTGAAGAGCCTAAGCTTTCGGCTCAAGTGCTTCACACAAAAGAGGGAGTGACCCCCATGGAACCCTGATAGGTTGAGGGTTTGGGGTAATACGGGGGGCCTTAACAATAATTGCCATACTATTTTGGGGGGTTCCTTACTATAGTTATAGTGTCATGGGCCCCAAAACCCTATTCTAATTATTCAGGCCCCACGATACATAGAACCCTTATGATCCCTTACAGTAGCCCTCACAGACCCCTTTGAAGGAACCCCATTATTCTAATTATGAAGGCCCCTGTACTATTGAACTTCTCAACTCCCCCAAACCAGTGTCTGGCGAGAGGCATGTCCTTCCTCGTGGGAAGTCGTCAGGAGAACCTCGGGGCTCAACACAAGTTCCGCAATGTGGGAGAAAGGTTCTGTCTAGGGCCTAGGGTTGTTCTTCTGTTTTTTAGAGCGCCTCTTTTCCAACACGCAGCTGGAATCCCAGGTCGGGAAGGCAAATGTGGCTGTCTAGGGAGGTTTAGAGCTTAGGGTTCAGGGTTTCACCTGTGCCGAAAAGTGGGAGAAAGAGTAAGGCAGGAGGGTTCTGTCTATAGGGTTTTGCAGGTTGCATAAGGGGTCCAGAAGCTGTTTAAGGCTTTTCAAGGGATTTGTAGGTCCTGTGAGGGCTGCGTGGGACTATGAAGGGGTACTTGAGACCTCACAGGGTTGATGTGTGGTACTACTATATGGGGGTTTCCAAAACCTACGGGTATCTTCTTTTGGCGTCCTTATAATACGGATCCTACTATTTAGGGTACTATATTAGAGTCCCCTATTTTCGGAAACTCCCATATATGCTCTTCGTGTATTCTGGCATCTGAAACTTAAAGTTAAGTTCCTTGACAAAACCAAAAGTCTTAAGGCTTTGGGGTTTCAGGGCAGATCGGATTTTGTGCCTGAGGGGGTTTTAGGGTTTGGGTGGGGGTTTAGGAAACAACGGTTTTAGACTTCGGGGGGAGGGATGGTGTGTAGGGGCTTTGGTTTAAGGTAACTTGCTTTGGCCCAGGTAGAACTCTGGCTTCATGCTTGCTTCTTGGTTGTCAGAGGCTCACGAACCCATGTTTGGAGGATGCATGACCCCTTTTCCTGAAGTGCTTCGCACAGAAAAGCCGAGCAACGACCAGGAAAACACCATAAACTTGTAAAACGAAGTCCTTTCGTCAGTTTAGCTGGAGATAGGGTTTAGGGCTTTAGGGGTTAGGTTTTACAACAACGAGAAGCTCCAATACAACCCTGGGTTTCGCGCTTTTTGCACCCCACAGACTTCAAGACCTGCTAGTTAACAACCCTTCCCGAAGTAATCATAGCTTGGGCTTGCGATAGTCGAGACCCTACGATACCTTCTGTGACTGTCTTATAAATCTCAGCCTACAGCACACTCATGGAATACACTACCTACGAAATGCCTAGCGGCCTGGCAGTGTTCTGGAAATCCTATCAAGACCTAAACCTTGCACCCTAACCCGAAACCCTAAACGCTAAACTCGAACTTACGAAGACGGAATCGGTCAAGCAGCCAGGTCAGCGGGGACATACTCGTTCTGCCTGCGCCGGTGCTGCGAATTCGAGGATTCGTGGCTCTATGAAGCTCTCGCGCCTAGAGGGGTCTTATGGCTTTAAGCTGCCGGGCTCAAACCCAAGCCCTAAAGCAGGGCGGGAAGGGGCGGGGCTTTCGTGGCACGGCTCTTCTTGAGTATGTCCCAGACCTTACACCTTAAAGTATTGTAGAACCCCTCATACTCTATTATGTAAGGTGTATTCCTTACCTAAGGCCATCAAGTTTCAGAAGTTTGTAGAGAGACTGGGCAGCGGCAAGGTAAGGGCACCCCCTGTGCATAGATACATTTATCGGATCATGCAGGAAAACCATCAGTCTCCCCGAGTGGCACCTAGATGGGTACATGGTAATTAATTAGAGTAATGGGGTTCCTTTAACGGGGTCTATAAGGGCTACTGTAAGGGATCATAAGGGTTCTATGTAATATAGGGGCCCTTAATGATTACAATAGGGGTTTTGGGGCCCTGGGGTTTGGGGTTTTGGGGCCCTGGGGTTTGGGTAGGCTGGCCCGCTCAGCTTATCTCGCAGCTCTTCTTCTCAATTTCGGAATTCGAGCTATACGCCGGACCCCAAAATCTTAAAGTTAAGGGGATTAGGGATGGGGCCTGAGGGATTAGAAGAGAATTGGTCTTTAGGTTAGGGCTCAGGGTTCAGAACAAGGGCACTCACTGGGATTCGAGTTTCGAAGGGAGTTTGGGCTCAAGACCAAACATGTGACGCTGAGCGCCAGAATCGACACGTGCGTCTAGATCTGAGTGCAGAAGTTCTATGAAAAACCGGAAAGTCCCAGCAAACCACCCAAAAACGACTGACTGCCAAAGTCTCCCATAAACATCACTATGCCAGCGTAAAGCCCTGTTTAGACCTCCTTGTACCCTCAGCTCAGCCGTTCAACAACACCTGTGCAACCCCAAACCCCGTGGTAGCCTCACGACGACCATGCTTCCAACCTCGAATGGAAAACTGCTTCATGTGGGGTGGTTGTCAAAATTAGGGTCCCTTTTTGGGTACCCTAGATATTAGGTGCCGTACTATAATAGGGACCCAAAAAAAAGGGACCCTAATTTTGACAGCCACCCATGTGTGAAGGACATTTTGCGACTGACGACTGACTGGGGTTTAAGGCTTAGGGTATCCCGGCTTTGGGCGATTAACTGCGCCTAACCCGTGCGCCTTATGCCAAGCAAAACTAAGCTACACAACTTACCATAATACCTATAGCCTCCATTGTAGTTCCTTTTTCGGGTTACCTTCTAGGATCCTAACTATAAAAATGGTTTAACCAAAAAAAGGAACTACAATAGAGACAATAGGTCCAATCACAAGGCCTTCACCGGGCGCATGGAGGGTGTTCGGGTCTGCTCGAGGGGTTTACGACAAATAGAATGCATGGTCCGATTCGTACGATGCGATTCTCGATCGGAGTTTCCGAAAATTAGGGGTACCTTATTTTGGGGTCCTTTCTGTTCTGGGTGCTATATCAGGGTCCCCTATTTTCGGAAGCTCCCAGATCGAGATTGCGAGGTCGGGAATCGAGTACCTGCACAGCCAAGGCACCCTCCTCTCTCAGCAAACCCAGGGACCCCAAACATAAATCGGGGAGTAGGCACGCAACTTGAAAACAACCAAGGCTGCTCAAAATGATCCCTGGACCCCAAACCCTAAACCCCTGAACCCTAAACCCTAATGATGCTACCTGCAATCATTGATGGGCAGTGGGGCTCCTGAGGCTACAGTCCTTCAACAAAACCGTAGACCCAAAACCCCAAACTCTACATCCTGAGCCCAAACCCCGAACCCCAAAACCTGCACCCTACACCCCCAACCCTAAAACCTGACCACCGAAACCCTACACTCCCGAAGCTGAAGCCCAAACACACCAAAAGGCCGCTTGTAGCTTCCTGTGAGTTCAGCAAAGTGGCATGAAGGTCGCACCACTTCCGAAGCTTCAAAGAGGCCTCTACAAGAGTTTGGGGTGTAGGGTTCAGGACTTCCGGTGTAGATTTTAGATGTTAACGGGAGGCTCGAAGGGTTTAGTGCCTCGCGAAAGGTCCACTGCATGGCATTCAAGCTGTAGAGGTGTCACCGATTTGTAAGGTATACACGGTTCTACAAGGACATTAGAAGGCTTTCTCCGTCTGTCGCATGTCTTCAAGCTTGGCTTTGGGGCTTGACATGGATTTTAACTTAACACAAGGGTTCTTTCATCTCCAAGGTTTACTAAGGCCCAGGCATGATAGTTTATCTTGGTGTGTGCGTCGACCCTCCCGAAAAATTTTAAGGGATCTGGGCCTGGGAGCCTCGCATATGATGATGACTGATGATGATGATGGTGATGATGATGTTGCGGCCCATGAACCTTGAACAAGCCTCGGAACCTGATGACATTGATGACAGATGATGACGATGAGGACTCCACGGGGCATGCTTAATTTTCCAAGCCTCGATGATGACTGGTTACCCTCAGTCAGGGAGTCTGTGTTCGACTGAATCTGCGACGGAACAAGACTCGCCGCAAGCAACCCAGCTCCCTGGGCTGAGACCTGTGCTGAGCCTGACAACCCAACGAACTATTCTACCTGGGAGCCTGGGAACCTAGGAACCGAACCTTTGCCGAGCCTCGTGATGATTGTCAGATTGTCATGTCACGGCACATGTCTCAGCCCAGCCAGGGAGGGAGTCTTGCGGCAGATCTTCAACCGCAGATGCATTCGGCAACAGTCGCAAAGCCGGACTGGTGAGGAGCAGCATCATCATATTATGATGATGTTTCTCCTAACCAGTCCGGCTTCCCGAGTAGCGGTTGAGAGCATGCCGAGCTTGCACACGCTCTCCTGCAGCCCGTGTCTGGGAACAGGCAAACAGGCAAAGAGTGTTAGTCTCCAGCAACCTTTTAGAAACTGTCAGACCAATCCGGCTGGACTACAGACAACTTGCAAGTCAACTCTACAAGCCCGTGGCACGCATATCCTCTGGGCCCCCTGGGCCTGGAAGCCTCGCATATGACTGATGACTGATGATGATGATGGTGATGATGATGTTGCGGCCCATGAACCTTGAACGGGCCTGGGAACCTGATGACATTGATGACTGATGATGGTGATGATGATGTTGTGGCCCATGAACCTTGAACGGGCCTGGGAACCTGATGACATTGATGACAGATGATGACGATGAGGACTCCACGGGGCATGCTTATTAAATTTATTTAAATTTATTATTGTAGCCTCGATGATGACTGTCATGCCACGGCACAGGTCTCAGCCCAGCTATTCTACCTGGGAGCCTGGGCACCTAGGAACCGAACCTTTCCCGAGCCTCGTGATGATTGTCATGTCACGGCACATGTCTCAGCCCAGCCAGGGAGGGAGTCTTGCGGCAGATCTTCAGCCGCAGATGAATTCGGCAACAGTCGCGAAGCCGGACTGGTTAGGAGAAACTTAATTAAGTTCATTTGCGATTGCCGAGCTGAACCTGGAAGCCGATACGACACGGGCTGAAGGAGAACATGCCGAGCTTCGACACGCTCTCCTGCAGCCCGTGTCTGGGAACAGGCAAACAGGCAAAGAGTGTTAGAACCCAGCAACCTTGTGAAACCTAAACTCTCAGACCAATCCGGCTGGACTACAACTTGCAAGTCAACTCTACAAGCCCGTGGCACGCATATCCTCTGGGCCCTCTGGGCCTGGAAACCTCGACTGATGACTGATGATGATGCTGGTGATGATGATGATGATGTTGCGGCCCATGAACCCTGAACGGGCCTGGGAACCTGATGACATTGATGACTGATGATGGTGATGATGATGTTGCGGCCCATGAACCTTGAACGGGCCTGGGAACCTGATGACATTGATGACAGATGATGACGATGAGGACTCCACGGGGCATGTGTTAAAATTATATCTTTATCTAAAATTTAATTAGCCTCGATGATGACTGTCATGCCACGGCACACGTCTCAGCTGGGTTCAGACTCCCTGACTGAGGGTAACAGACTGAGCCTGGCAACCCAACGAACTATTCTACCTGGGAGCCTGGGAACCTAGGAACCGAACCTTTCCCGAGCCTTGTGATGATTGTCATGTCACGGCACATGTCTCAGCCCAGCCAGGGAGTCTTGCGGCAGATCTTCAGCCGCAGATGAATTCGGCAACAGTCGCGAAGCCGGACTGGTTAGGAGAAACTTAATAATTTCATTTGCGGTTGCCGAGCTGAACCTGGAAGCCGATACCACACAGGCATGCAGGAGAGCATGTCGATTCGACACGCTCTCCTGCAGCCCGTGTGGGAACAGGCAAACAGGCAAAGAGTGTTAGAACCCAGCAACCTTGTGAAACCTAAAACTCTCAGACCAATCCGGCTGGACTACAACTTGCAAGTCAACTCTACAAGCCCGTGGCACGCATATCCTCTGGGCCCTCTGGGCCTGGAAACCTCGACTGATGACTGATGATGATGATGGTGATGATGATGATGATGTTGCGGCCCATGAACCCTGAACGGGCCTGGGAACCTGATGACATTGATGACTGATGATGGTGATGATGATGTTGCGGCCCATGAACCTTGAACGGGCCTGGGAACCTGATGACATTGATGACAGATGATGACGATGAGGACTCCACGGGGCATGCGTTAAAATTATATCTTTATTCTTTATTATTTATTATTAGCCTCGATGATGACTGTCATGCCACGGCACACGTCTCAGCTGGGTTCAGACTCCCTGACTGAGGGTAACAGACTGAGTCTGGCAACCCAACATAAACTATTCTACCTGGGAGCCTGGGAACCTAGGAACCGAACCTTTCCCGAGCCTCGTGATGATTGTCATGTCACGGCACAGGTCTCAGCCCAGCCAGGGAGTCTTGCGGCAGATCTTCAGCCGCAGATCCATTCGGCAACAGTCGCGAAGCCGGACTGGTTAGGAGCACGGCATGCAGGAGAGCCTCACGAAGGCTTCGTGACTCTCTCCTGCATCCCGTGAACCTGGGACGGCGGGGAACTCTGCCGCTTCCACACTGTCCTTCTCCAGCAACATTGTGACACCTAAAACTCTCAGACCAATCCGGCTGGACTGACAACTTGCAAGTCAACTCTACAAGCCCGTGGCACGCATATCCTCTGGGCCCTCTGGGCCTGGAAGCCTCGCATATGACTCAAATGACTGATGATGATGATGGTGATGATGATGTTGCGGCCCATGAACCTGGAACGGGCCTGGGAACCTGGTGACATTGATGATCGATGATGACGATGAGGACTCCACGGCGCATGCTTAATTTTCCAAGCCGTTGAGCCTGGACCTGCAATTGATGTTCCGCGTGCACGCCGTGCATTCCCCGCAGCATCAATTCGAACCAGGTGTTTCCAGTGGAAACACCTGGTTCGAGTTGATGCTGCGTGTGGCGCCTGGGGCCTGAAGTCTGTTGCTGCTCTGTTGCATGCACCGGCAGTGAACATCCACGGAACGGCCACCGGCAAGGTTTCCATGTCCCCAGACTCCCTCAGCGACTCTGCCACGGTCATCTGTCCACCCTTAAAGGGTGGACAGATGACGGTGGCAGAGGCGAACCCAGGCGAACAACCATGGAGCCTGGCAGTAACCTTAAAATCTTAAATATTGGGAGCCTGGGAGCCTGGGAACCTATGACTAGGAACCAGTCTCAGCAACTCAGGCCACAAAGTCGGAGCGTCGGCTGGCGCCGGTGTGGGCACCAAAGCAGCCTGGCAACACGGGGAGCGACTGGGTTGCCTATCAGCAGTGACAGTGAAATTACATCATCCAGGGTCCTTTTAGGTGGGATGTTGGGCACCCACGAAGCAACCCTTCAATGCATAGAAAAGACCCTTCAATGCAACTTTTTTGAGAATCAGCGCGTTCAAGGGTCACAAGGTTGCATCCAAGGGTCCCTCAAAGACTAAGATGCTGCTGGATGTTGGCTGGGCACCCACGATAAAACCCTTCAATGCATCCAAAAGACCCTTCAATGCACCTCTCTTAAGAATCAGCGTGTTCAAGGGTCAAAAGGTTGCATCCAAGGGTCCCTCAAAGATGCTGCTGGATGTTGGGCACCCACGATAAAATTCCTTCAATGCAACTTTTTTGAGAATCAGCGCGTTCAAGGGTCACAAGGTAGCATCCAAGGGTCCCTCAAAGATGCTGGATGTTGGGCACCCACGATACAACCCTTCAATGCATCGAAAAGACCCTTCAATGCACCTCTCTTAAGAATCAGCGCGTTCAAGGGTCAAAAGGTTGCATCCAAGGGTCCCTCAAAGATGGCTGGATGTTGGGCATCCACGAAGCAACCCTTCAATGCTTTAGGGTTTAGGGTTTAAGGTTTAGGGTTTAGGGGTTTAGGGTTTAGGGTTTAGGGTAAAAGACCATTTCAATGTACCTTTTTGGAGATTCAGCGCATTCAAGGGTCACAAGGTTGCATCCAAGGGTCCCTCAAAGATGCTGGATGTTGGACACCCACGAAGCAACCCTTCAATGCATCGAAAAGACCCTTCAATGCACCTTCTCGGAGATTCAGCGCATTCAAGGGTCACAAGGTTGCATCCAAGGGTCCCTCAAAGATGCTGGATGTTAGTAGGCATCCACGAAGCAACCCTTCAAGGCATCCAAAAGACCCTTTAATGCACATGTTTTAAGAATCAACGCAGTCAAGGGTCACAAGGTTGCATCCAAGGGTCGCTGACTGTCAAGCCATTATGACCGCCATGTACCAGACCCTGCACTCAATCAAGTCAGGCTGGCCAGACGGATGTCGAGATTTCGGGCGCCAACTGCAGCAACACCACTTCCTTGCCATTGTCAGTACAAAGACCCTTTAACTTCAGCAGAAGTTTCAATAGACCAATTGCATCCAAGGGTCTTTTTAAGCGGAATGTTGGGTACCCACGAAGCAACCCTTCAATGCATCAACAAGACCCTTCAATGCACCTTTGTTGAGAATCAGCGCGTTCAAGGGTGACAAGGTTGCATCCAAGGGTCTTTGTAGTAGGGATGCGGGATGTTGGGCGCCAACGATACAACCCTTCAATGCATCCCAAAGACCCTTCAATGCACCTTTATTGAGAATCAGCGCGTTCAAGGGTCACAAGGTTGCATCCAAGGGTCTTTGTAGGCATGCGGGATGTTGGGCACCCACGAAGCAACCCTTCAATGCATCGAACAGACCCTTCAATGCACCTCGGAGAATCAGCGCATTCAAGGGTCATCAGGTTGCAATTCAAGGGTCGATGCATCACCCGTCAAGCCATTATGACCGCAGTTGGCCATCCTGTACGCAGGCGCCCGTCCCACTGCAGGAGGACCTGGCGAGAATAATGGTCTAAGTACGACTCAAATGCATGAGACTCACCGGCTCGCCTCGGCGCGGGTTTGGAGGAGCCTGCTAGCCGAGAATCGTCCGCTGTCCTGGTCAGAGAAAACATCAACAAGTCTTGACAAAGACGCGCTAGCAAATCGAGCTGCATCGGCTACCTCCCGAAATTTGATTCCCGTGCAGCCAGTCGGTATTGTCATCGTCGGCTACTGTACAAGCTAAGGTTTCAATGGCCCACACAGCGACAGTCGTGCCAGGGAGCGGACAAAGTAAAATAAAAAATCACCAGCTCACAGCTCCAAGCCTGGGAGCCTGGGAGCCTTGGGAGCCTTTGACTCCGGGCGAGAAGTGCCACGATCGCCTGAGACCTCACTGCCGGCTGCCCTTACCACCTCCGGCTTCTGCTTGGCCTTGGGCACAAGGTTGTGCTTCCTCTCGGGCACCTTAGGCTGGCATACGAAAAGTTAGTCAAAATGATTTTTTTTTTAACTTAAATGTTACTGTTGAATATGCCAAGAAACTCCATCAGAATATGAAAACAAACCGGCAGGCACACGGCCACGGGCTTCAATCGCCAACATGCTCCTCGAAGGGTAGTCCGGGAGAATTGCACGAGGCCCGAATAC
>CAJNDT010006191.1:478469-483469 GCA_905221615.1 Symbiodinium sp. CCMP2592 | reverse complement strand
AAGAAAAAACATTTCGACCACAGTTAGGCTTGGCCGGGAGCCAGAGGCAGGGTCCCCCTTTTCCTTTCACAGCCTTGGAGCCTTGGAGCCTGCATCTTGACTCTCTTTCGCTGAAAGAGGGTCTCATTCTAGTCAGGTTCTTCACTCAGCATGCCTGGTCGTACCGAGCTGTCTGCAGCGAGGCAGATTCAAGGCCAGAAGCAGTAGAACACAAACGTACATGAGGGCAGGGTGCTTTGAAACTAAACCTTGTGGCCTTGACGACGATGGGTCGATGTCGATGCGGTCCCTCGCAGCATCGAATCATCCTGGCGACAGCCAAGATCCGCTGTCAAATTAGTTAAACTTGACTGTCCAACGCAGCACGGGTCCTGACAGCTTCCTTGGCGCTGCGGCCGTGGACCACGCTTGCCCATCTCCCTGCCTGCAAAGAACGACATGTGAACCAGGTTACATGTGGAATTTGGGTGCGTTCACATGATTCACGACACTGGCCTCTGCTTTTTCGGACAACCCCCGCGCTGAGAATTAAAATAATTGAATTAGGGATCCCAGCCAGTCTTGCGCCAGACCTTGGAGCCTGGGAACCTGGTAGCCGCGACACGCCCTGCAAACAGCTTGTCACGACGCACTTCACCACTTCGGCAAGATGCAACGCACGGCACTGTGCGGAATCGGTTACAACGAGGAAACTCACTGCATCTCACATTGCATGCAATCTTGCCCCCATGCTCGGATATGCTGCTAACTGAACACACGAAGGCTATGAAAGTCACACCCTACTAACCCTGAAACCCTTTAACCGACTCTAAACACACGTTAAACCATACGAGCCATCATCAAATAAAAATGGAGGCTCAGTCGAGTCATTTCTGATTCAGACAGAGCTCCGGCCACCGCCGCTTTCCGGGGTCTGGAGCACAGCCGACCAACACAAACAGCCCCCATTTGCCGGCTCGAAGCACCTTTGTGCAGCACGTGTGACTTGCAGCGGGGCAATTGGCTAAGTCGCTGCGTGTTTTCCACAGCTCGGGCCACTGCTTGCACCACGCTCTCAGTCCGGCCTCCCCCTTGGGCATGAAGGGATTCCCGGTCTCCACCTCAAACACCACGCAAGCATAGGCCCACATATCCACAGCTGCAGTCAGCAGCTGCTTTCTGACCCCGCAGTCTCCATCGCCATTCACACGAGCGGGCCACAGCTCCGGAGGTCGATAGGCAGCCGTGACATACTGCAGGAACCTGGGAGCCTGAGAAGCCTTCTGGAGCCGTGCCATGTTCTCACTCATGCCGAAGTCGCACACCTGCACCTGATCTGTGCAAGGGCACCAAAGAACATTGCCAGGTTTCACATCCAAGTGTAGGATGCCTGCGTCATGCAAGGTCTGCAGTGCACTTCTCAGCTGAGCTGCCACAGACCACGTCCTCGGCTTGCCATGCGCCGCAGGATTTCGAAGTGCGGTTGCCAGGCTGGGCCCACATAGGCTAGTAGCCATCCATGGCCAAGGTCTGCCCGTGACACCCGAGCTGACAAGAAGCGGGAACCACATCGTCTTCTGCTGCGGAACGGCCTTCGTTAGAAGCTTCATCTGCTCCACTTCGTGCCTGCAATCCGCGGGGCCATCGGAGCCACGATAAACCTTCACCGCCACGTTAAGGCCGCTTTGCGGATGCTGGCAACTGTAGACACTGCCATAGGCTCCGCCTCCAATTGGAGCCCTTGCACCATTAAGCTCAAATGGGCCAACGCGACCGCCAGATTCGTCAGCGGCAGGGGGGTCCTTCGCCTCGTCGGGGCCGCCCGCACTGGTCGTGGAGCCCCGCATCCTGATGCCAAGAACGGCCAGTGCACTTCGCTGAGCCATGAACTCATCTTTGCTCCTCGCCATGAATGGTGCCTTCTGCTTGTCGGTCATGCCCTGCCAGACTGCGCCAAGATGCTTCATCTCATTGAGAAACTCGTGCTTGGGAGCGCCTTTCTTGACTTCGGAGTTTTCCTGGAACCAGATGACGAAGGACCTTCGAGCCTTGGGGACCAAGCCGTCTTTCACAGCCTGCTTCCGCAAGCTCTGCGATTTGCTGCCACCATGCTGGCACCCCCGGGGCCACCGACGAGAAGCCGTCTTGAGACTGGTTTTGCCCCAGAGGCGTCTGGTAGGCCTCCATCGGCAGCCCATGTCGAACCCAAGCAGGGAACCTCAGAGCCTGGGAACCTGGGGCCATAACGGCTCGCTTTAATGCATTCAGGCGACTACAACAACATCCTCGGCGAGTCCTATTTCAATGTCATGCCACAATAAGAGCATTTCGGCTTTTTCAGGCGACAGTAGTCACTGCTACACACTACTGACAAAACTGAGCCCGGCAAAAGGTCAAGAGCCTGAGAACCTGGGAGCCGAGGTGCCTGAGCTGGTGCCTGAGCTGGCGGATTCGGTCGAAGTGAAACATCATCACTGCGGTTGATCGCGGGGGCTATCTGGCTCAGCAGGTGCCTCGTCCTGGTCGTCTTGGTTGGACAAGCTCTCCAGAACGTGCGGGAAATGCTTCTTCACCGCCTTGGCATTCTCGTCCGAGTAAAGAGTGGATCCCTCCAAAGCCATCATTCCGCAAGCTGCGCGATCAGCAACCGCCTGGACCCACGACATGTGCTCCTTGTTGAGGCCTCGGATAATTTAAATAAAATCAAATGACAATGATCTGACGAATCTACTGGACAAGTAAGGGTGCTGCAAAGCCCGTGGTATGCGATGCCGGCAGTCAAAGAAGCCTCCATCAGAGCACCGGTGCCAGCCGTGAGGTCAAACACTGCCTCCGCGCAAAACTCCTCAATGATGGCATTCCAATATGCTATCGGCTTCGACTCGTTCCAGAACAAGGGTACGTCGGCGCCGTGGCGATCCTGCCAGTCCTCTGGCGGTGTCGGGAGGTCGCCGGTTGTTGCCGGAGCAATGATCTTCTTCTTGGTGTCTGCAGACACGAGGGGCATTTCAGAAACCGCACGGTACTCCACGCCTGAGTAAGTGCCTTGGTACGTAGAAGCCTCGCCGCAGACTGTGAAGGAGCCTTTCTTCGTCGTCTGAATCTTGGTGCGTGCGACCGGGGACTTAACCGCTCCTGTCTCCACCTTCTTTGCAGCCAGCGGAACGCGGCGAGTGCGACCAGTTCTCGGCGGGCACCCACCTGAGTACACGATGGTGCACTCCTCGGTGTGCTGCTGGTTCAGCAGGAGGTCTTCCTTAAAGAACCAGGTGCAGCCTTTGAGCCTTGGAGCCTGGGAGCCTTGTCACATCACCCCGCCAAGACTCGGACACGCGGCGAATTTCCCGCATTCTGCCGTCGAAGAGTACAACGAAATCCTCGGGCCCAGAAATGTCTTTGGCAAAGGCACAGATCTCTTTCCATTCCTCGCTTGGCGGAGTGCCCTTGAGCCACGGGCCGGTACCAGCCTCTGCCAAGAGATCCGCACTGGCAACGATCAGGCGGTGCGAAGAGTTTAAGGTGCCCTTGTGCGTGAAGACCTTGCCGCAACCTCTGAACGCATTGACTAGGCAGTCCTTCGAGATCTTGTTCGTTACCGAGAACGACACGAACTTGCGGCGTTCCGTTTGCACCGCCTTCCACTGCCGCTCACGCTCGACACATTCCTCGGGTGTGTCAGCTTCAGAAGCCTTGGACAGGCTTTGGAGCAAACTCGGAGCAGGAGCCGCAGATGTGGCACCAACGGACTTCGTGCTGTTGTCGAACTTGTCGACAATGATCTTCATCTGAGTGATAAGCGCACATGGCTCCTCGTGCTCCGTGTCATCCGAGCTTCCGAGCTGTGCAGCTGTCAATGCCTTTGCAAGGCCATCTTCACTCGAAGCCAGCATGCAGCAATCCTTGTAGTACTTCCCCGACATCAGCTCCAGCAGCAAATCCAAAAGCATCCCAATGGCTTTGTTGAAACCCTCTTTAACAGCTCCAATCTTGGACTGCGGAACAGGGCGCTCCACGTCCTCTGGGTCCTCGCCGTCCATGTCGTCCTCTCCAGCAGCCCCTTGATCAGCATCAGCATGGCGGAGATATTTCTCCCAACATGTGGAAGGGCAACGGAGTTCAGCCAAAATCCCTGTCAGCTTAACCTTGTCCGGCTCAGGCAACTTGTTCGCCAGCTTTGCTGCATAATCGAAGACCTCTGTCAGTGTTCAAGCTGCCGATGACTTGCAACACTCCGCAAAAAAAAATACACACGCTAGTCAGAATAGTTATTATAGCCACAATGCCTGCACCACCAGCATGCGCGACAACCAAAAGCCAGCATCGCCTGTCTTCCGGTCTCGATCCAGAAACTTCTCGGTGCATTTAGCTGGCGTGACCATGTTCATGCGCAGGGCCAGCGTCAAGGAGTCGAGCATCCAGGCCGTCAGGTCTACAGCGTTTCTGGTAGCAGATGCGAGCTTGTTGGTCAGCGATAACAGCTTGCTCAACTTCGAGTACTGACTGCTCAAGATGCCCCGCCCAAATTCCAGCTCCAATCTCCGGTCAGCCTTCTCCACGGGACCGGATGGACCCCGCAGCACTGCAACAGCTGCTGTGGCAGCCTGGTGTAAGGCCTTGTTGTACAAGGTGTTGTTGTACCTCAAGTTCTGTTCCTCACCATCCTGGACTTTTTCGACCTTGAGCAGCTGGACAGTCTTTGCAAATGTCCAAAAGGTGTCGGACAGGCCAGGGTGCCCGAGTGCCTTGACTTTCTCTGAAGCAAGATTGCGACTCTTCGCAATCTCCCCTGCGCTGGAACACAAGCGAACCTGTATCGTGACAGTGCAGCCACACTCCCACAAAATCTCCAAAACTGCTTTGTCCTGCCAAGTGCAAGCACACATCAGTCAGATGAATCAATAACATGTCATGTCATGTGAACACAAGCAGCAACTGTCCTGGGAGACTAGGGCTTTGAAGACGGCCAAGTACCAAGCCCACAACACAAACACGCCGCTAGCAAGATGCAACGAGCTGTTGAA